>PVKM010001845.1:0-71726 GCA_004027735.1 Carollia perspicillata
GTAAGAGAAGGGTGGAGTTAGCCACGTTAAGGGTTTATACCTGACGAATAGAACAGAGAAAGGTAAGAGCAAAGAAGTTGGGGGAGTACGCAGATCATTGCTTATTCCCCCAGTGGAATAATGGGCCATGGAATCTAAGCTAAGTAAGAGCTAAAGTCGTAGGAAGTAGACAGCAGAGAGTGTGATGTTAGAAATCAGTGTTCATCTGAAGCGGTAAAACTAATGATAATGATGAAGCTCGGATGTGACCATAGAAACGGGTGACTAAGGAGGAGTGGAAGAAGAGATTGTTGGAACCGAGGAAAAGGTTAAAAAGAAACTGAGAGACAGGGATGTTGAATGGATCATCCACATGAAAGTTGAAGCCGTTAACATGATAGGATAAGTGGTTGGGGTAAAGTTGCTAAAATATGCTAAACGTTTTAGTATAGGGTGAGTGATAAGGAGATGGGAGATGACAAGAAGTTGCAGGTTGTATTGCTTGATGGCAGACATTTCTAAGCAGCTGGAATTTTGGAGGGCCAAGGGAAGAGAAATTGTTTGGACCTAGCAATGAAGAGCTAGGACACTCCCTTCCAGGTCTTGTGGGCATGTTGCCCACTGAGAGAGACAAAGATAAGTCACCACTTTGAGAGACTGTGAAAAATGCAGTCACGAGGTGCTCAGGTTTCTGGCAGATCAAGCGGATAATGAGAATAATCAGACGTGTCTAAAATTCTGTAGTCACTGGAGACACTAGCCTCATGTAGAAAAACCTCAATAATTTTTGTGTGTCCCTCTTTTGCTACTTGCATGTTGTAACAGATTTTTGCATGTTGAAAGTTTGTAACTTTCAAATCCTCATAGGCTAAAACTATCATTCCTCAATTTAACAAAGCTCCAGTTGTCAAGTCTTCTCTCCAAGCACATCGGTGGCATGGACAGGTTGATACGCCAGAAACGGGAGGCTAACGTAAGCAGGAGCTCTGCAGAGGAAAATGCTTGATTTAAAGATTTAAAGACACTTGTCTACTTATTTATCCATTAATAACTTCTTTATTTCACCTTTTTCTGTAAAAGATTTGAGAAGCACAGCTCTATAATTTGCAGCATGCTCTCTGGTCATTATGAAAACTAAAAATGAGCCTAAGAAGCTGGAGGAAGCATAGAGACACAAAACAAGACTTACGGTCTCAAAGCCTGCCAAGACCATGAGATAAGGCTGAGCATTTTTGTGGAAATACTGATGTACTTGACTGAATCCTAGAAGCCTAGAGCAGTGGTCTCTACTCATATGGGTCACCCCAACTCGCCAAGAGTATTTGAAGCCTCAGAGTCGAGATCTAGGCCGCATGTGGCTCCAGTCTAACAGAAATCCGCTGTTGGAGCTCCTCTTTTTTTTCCCGGTCCATTAGCACCTCTGTCTCCAGGCATCACTCTCACAGTGCAAAAACTGCCTTTCCTTGTCTTTCCTGAAGGTCTCATAACTTTCTTCTTCACATATTTTTCGACCTGTCTTCCCTTCTTTTTCTCAGCCCTCTCAGGCTCAGCCCAGGAGTGGGCATATTTTTGAATTTTGGAAAATGTAGCTCTTTGGAATTCTGAGAATCACTTTGAAAGTCTAAAAGTTTGAGAACCAATAGTCCAGAAAATTTAACAGCACATACACTTTTTTACAGGCACGAGAAACAAGCAAGTCCATGGAGACTTCTACCTTGAGGTTAGAGGTTAGATATGTACATGTGAAGAAGAGTATGTCTCTTTTCTCTTTAAAAATGTGAGACTGAAGAATATAAGTTTGGGGCTTCTAGGGGCCATGTGTTGTGGCATTTGGAGTGGGGGGAGAGAGAGAGAAAAAAAAACACTACAGTGTTCGAATTAGAACCCCTAGACTTAGCTGTGTTTTAAGGTAGATTCACTGTGACTTCCCAGTTACCCCAGTTATATGTGTGAGTAAACTGCCTTTTGGCTTTAGCAAGTTTGAGCTGGGTGTGACTTATGGCTAAAATGTTTTGATTAATATGTAGTTTGAATTGTGCTGTGGTTCACTGTCTGGGACAGACTAGGAAGCAGTTTCCAAACTTCCCGAGTTCTAGAGCGATTGTGTCTGTGTTTCTCTATTCCTTCACTGCGAAAGCCGCAGAGCCTGTCAGTTCAATGTACAGTCACTGGGTTACTTCTTACCAACTGGTATTTTTGTTCACAGTGAATCTCTCTTCTGTAACTGCCTCATATTGGTTTTTAGGTATTAACTGCACGGATTATATCTTTATTCACTCTTCTTAGTCCAAATTTGTAACTGTTGCTGCATTGTTATGTGGGATATTTATGAATATTCTCAGAAGTATGCTGAGTTGCACAGACTGGTGCTTATTCCAATAGAATATACTTTCTTTTGCATTGTGAATTAATTTTAATAATTTAAATTTTCTTTGGCAAAAATATGTTAAAACACCCTGAGCCTTCTAATCAACCAGATGAATTACCAAAACTTTTATTATAGTTTAAGAAGTCTTAGCATGACCATATGGCTACTTAATGTTTTATTATGTACAGTGGTGAAACAGAACTCTTGAAAAATCTCTTATTGGAATGAGGATTCTTTAACAATTTCTTATACATGCTTTCCTTCTCATAGAAACTAAAGGTATTTATAAATGGTGACCACTTTCTTTAAGTAAGGCACTCTAGGCTCTGGCAAAATTATATTTGGCAAAATATATATATAGTTCTGCATGGTGTGGCTCTGTGGCTTGATTATCATCCCACAAACCAAAAGGTCAACAATTCAATACCCAGTCAGGGCACATGCCTGGGTTGCAAGCCAGGTCCCTGGTTGGGGGCAACCAATCTATGTTTCTCTCCCACATCGATTTTTCTTTCCCTCTCTTTCTCCCTCCCTCCCCCTTCTCTAAAAATAAATTAAAAAATCATTAAAAATATATATGTTGCAACCAAGCAAAAGAACATATAAAGTTTATGAAATTCCCTTGACTATTCTTTATTTTCAAAGAATATTATCGTTTTGGTTAATGTTTTTATTAGAGAATAAAAATTAAGTGAATGAATGTCATAATCTTTAAAGTGTGTTTGGTTATCACCATTGAATCATGATTAGAATTTTTCTCAGGCCCATCCTTGCTTCCTCAGGGGATGTAACTTAAATGGTAGAATTCATTCTCCATGTGCAGCTGTGTCTCTTGATTATGCCTGCCGAGCTTGGCTGTGAGTTGCACGTTAACCTCTGCATGTTTGTCTCTAAAACCATGCAAGCTCTGCCAGTAGGAGGAGTCTGGACAGCTCAGATGGCAGAGACCACAGTAAGAGTGCAAGTATTATCTATACACTGCTTTGGTGGATTTTCTTTCTAGTATATGACTTTTAGGATCTAAAACTGTAATCCACTGTGATTAAAAGAGTCAATCATTGGCCTAGAAAAGGGAAGTATTCCTGATTTTTTTAATATCCTCAAGTAAATGGCTATTGTTTTAAACCTAGAGACCAAGTGGCGAACCAACTAGGATTCCTTAATGACAAGCAACAGAAACCTACCTCCGGATAACTTAGATAGGAAAGGAAATTTAGTGCATCATATAATATGAAAGTTCAAAGGGCAGCCTAGCTTATGCTTAGCTGAATCCAGTGGATTATATTATATCACCAGTACTCATTTTTCATCTTTCAGAAATGATTTTTTTTTCTGTTTTGACTTTGTTTCCAGTTAAGTGGTTTCCTTATGGCATCAAAATTGGTTATGGGTGGTGGCATACTCTACCCCTTTTTTAATCTCACAATTTCAGAGAAAAAGAAACTACCTATTTCTTGATTATTTGAGCAAAGTTTTTAGGGCGGACCATGACTAGGATGACTTGGGCCTGGCAGATATCCCTGACTCAGTCACCACGGCCAGGGAACAGAGTTCTCTGATGGATTAGGCTGCATTATAGGCGTAGGCCTGTGGGTGACAGGCAGGTAAAGTGATGGACAACTCCAGGGGGGTGGGGACAGGTATCCATAAAACAAAGGAAGAAAAGGAGGAATAGTTTAAAATGAACTTGTGCCTGAGTGGTGATAACCATGACTTTTGATAAGAAAAGGGCCATGTAAGAGATCTGACACCTTGTGACCCGTATTTGTAACTAGTTCTACTTTGTGTATGAAGCAGAGAGGAAAGACATGGGGGAAAAGACAGGGGGGTGTGGCGAGTGAAGGAGACACAGAAAAAAGCTTAGAAGAGCCTCTGCCAATTACCTGATTCACCCAGGTGGTTATTACTGTTTCTTGTTCTTTGCTATAAGTAAGACATTTCTAAAGTGGGAGTTTCTTTCAGTTTCTCTCCTTCATTTTGTCTTTTAGGTGGACAAAAAGATTGTCAGAACTGAGATAGGAGTTCTTCTTCGCCTCTCACATCCAAACATTGTAAGTGATTTTTTAACAACTATTCCAAAAATCCCCAAACTTATAGAGTGGAATTTGTGAGCTTTGTCCTGTCCACACTGATCACGAGAAAGGGATTCTCCCACTGCCGGTAAGCAGCCACAGTCGCCAGGCTCTTGTCCTCCCTTGTCACATTTTTCAATTCTTCAGCTGAATAAATCTTGAAGCCAGTACCTTTTGAAAGAGTTTTTAAAAATGGACAGATCAGTATATATACCATCTTTATTTTCATGCACAAAAGGATAGCTAAAATTCCAATCATTTTGTTTCGCTCTACTAAAACACTGGCTTTTTCCTTCTGCTAAAAAAGCCTCTGAAGAAAATGCATTGCTTTCCAAAGCCATTTCAGTCTCATCAGAGAGTGTATCTGCTTCAGAAACAATGTGAAGATTCAAACAAATGATGTGCTTGAATGGGGAAATTGAAATATTTTCAGAAGCTCTGCTCTAGGCTATGTCCAGACAAAGGCACTGGGGGGAAGGTCTGGCGAAAGCTTTCTGGAGCCACTGAAGTGAAAAGAACAGACCAGCACTTGATTTTATGAATTGAACCAACTACTTAAAGAAGACATTTTACTCATTTTTCTGAGAGAGTTGTGTTCAGGAGGGTGACCTGCAATGCTTAGGCCCAAGGCAAAGTGCTCGAACTTATTACAGGAGTTAACAATGCTTTTAGCTATAAAAAACAGAAAACTTGAATGTAGTAGTCTGAACAAATATTTTTCTTAGTTTATAAGAAATCGGAAGGCAGGCAGTCACCAGCATTGGTTCAGCTCCTCAGTGATGTCACGTAGAACCCAAATGGCTTTCTCCACTGCCTACTTCAAGGCATTCGCTATCACCCTCATGCCTTTCCCTCATGGTCCTAAAACCGCTGCTCCACACCCTCCACAAGCTTCCAGCCTGTATTCAAGACAGAAAGAAGTGGAAAGACCCCATAAGCAGATTCTGATGAGTAAAAGTTTTTCTAGAATTTCCAGCTGCAGCAGAATTCCTTTCAGATTTTATTGGTCAGAGCCGGCCACAAGAGCAAGCTGAACTTCACAGAGACTGGGAAAATGGGGAAAGGGTTGTCATAAGCGGCTCACACCAATCATGACCCATAATTTGAATCTGGCACCTTTGCTCCCTAAACAAATCCACAGTGCTTTTTACAGTAAAGTAGGGGGAGAAGGGCTTTGGATAAGCAATGAATCAAATTTGCCACATACAGTCACAGCCTTTGCACTGTCCATAGTTTTTCCTTCAAAGAGAAGTGAGTGTAGAATTTTCCTCAAATGTAGGTTGGCCCTATCACTAGATTCTCAGACGTATTGAGGAAAATATCCAGAATTGGATGGATTATCTCAGTGCGGTGAAAACCCTCTTCTGGGCAATCAGGTCATTGCCTCTACTACTTTTCTGAGGATCCCTTCCTCCACCAGCAGCCTTTAGCAGCCGAGGGATATATTTTCCACAAAGACATGCTTTAACCTGGCCCTGTCCTGTCTTAGACCGAGATTCCAAGTTCCTCCCAGGAGAAGGAGACATTTGCATTTTCATCAACCACAAGGCTTCCAAATGGTTTAGGAAGTTTTGTTCATTTGCTTTTATTTTTAAGTTCTGCAGCAATTTAGAAATCAAGATATTTTGATAAAAATTAGAAAGTGTTTCTAAGGTAGGTATCTTTCAAATGTCAAAAGAAAAACCATAAAAACTCGAAAGGACCCTTGAAGAAATGAGGTCACTGATAAAAATAACCAGAGTGACAAATGGCTCCCCAGCACCTGCATAAGGACCTTTGTTGATGATGATCCTGCTTGCTGCTATTACAGAGTTTTGGTGTTGCCATAGCTGCCGCTATTTCTTAGAAAAGTGAAAGTAAGGAATCTGTGATTTTTTTTCTATATCTTTCTTCAGATAAAACTTAAAGAGATATTTGAAACCCCGACAGAAATCAGTCTGGTCCTAGAACTTGTCACAGGAGGAGAGCTGTTTGACAGGTAAGTTGGTCCCGGAAATCTAACCACAGAAAGGCTTTGCTTCGTCACCAAAAAAGAATCAAAGGGAAATTTCTCCTGAAATTTTTCATGATGACACATCGTACCAGTTAATATGATAATAAATAAATTGTACTAAAATAAATCTACTAAAATAAATCTTAAGAGGAGTATAGAATGGAAGGAGAGTGATAGCTGATAAGATGTGAGTGGACGAAAAGTTGGGATGCTTAGTGAGCAAACACAGAAAACACTGTATCTGTTTACTTTGGCAAACATTTACTGCCTCGATAAAAAAAAAAAAAACAGAATTTCTAAAGTCATACTAAATCTAAACAGTCACATTTACGAAAGTATTTTGTGAGAAAACATTGGATGAAAATTATAGAAAATTAAATGTGTTATAACAGTCTCCTCTGTTAAGATCCAAAAGCTCTTAAAAATCAACACTCTTCAAATGATTATTTTGAGGCCTACTTTCTCTCTTAGGCTGTATAAAGAATTCCAAGATGCAGAGAAAATCATGTTCTGCTATATCCAATAATAACCAATTTTAGTCGCCTGTTCCAATGTTTATCACCTGAGGCAGAGGTTTGAGGATGGTAGGGAGTGTGCCGAGGATACTTGTAGAGTGTAATATTGGAAAACTGTACAAGACATAAAAGCTTTAAGTCTCCATAGCTTTCCCACCTTCTTCATCTTTTCAGGAGAATTCCCTGTTTACCCTGATGATCCCTTGGGACCCCTTTGCTATGTTCATTGGGGTAATCAAAAATAATAATAAAAATGGAATAAGTCAAAGGACTAAGTGGTCATATATTAGAAATAGTAAGAATGTGTGCACAGATATAAAGGCCTTGTTGGTAAAAAAAAAAATGGATCAAGAAAGATGTGGACTGCAGACAGAAGAGAGATTGAGGGAACTGCTGATGTACACTAACTGCCTGGAGCACAGTAATCTCTCAGTGAATATTCACTGGAATGAATGAATGAATGAATGAATGAGCAACCACTAAGATGAGTAGACTCTGAGAAGGAAGACATCTAAAGCAGATACGTTTAGAATGTTTTGGGAGAGGAGTACTTCTCACCTTCATTCCCACACCAACCCCACCTAGGTAAATTTGCTACCTCTTCAACAGCTTCCAAAAGTATTTACATTGGTGTTCAAAGCTTCTGTTTTTTAAAGCTTTTATACTGTTACCCAGTGCAGATTTGGATCTTCAGGTAGGAAGGAACAAAACAGTGGAGCTTGATTGGCACTGCATATGTACCTTCAACAGTATATGTATTCACTGCAAATAAATGAATCAGCTCAGGAAAGTGGGCATCAGTTTTTAAAAGTATATGCATACTTCTTCTGGCAATTGGCTGATGGTTAGACTTAAGGTTCCAAACGCTAACTTAAGAGGAAAATAACTAGCCTAGAGTGATTTGCTTAATTTCTCTGAACCTCAAAACAAATGTGAAGCGCTGAGATGCTAAGGAAGCTAAGACACTGGTCCACTCTGTCTCTGACCTGAGACAGTCTGAGCACTCTGATTGTGTAAGGACACAATCAGACTCTTCTGGACTAGCTGAATTGAATGTTGCCAAATTTGCCAACAGTGTCTCCTTTTTCAACACCTCTTTAGCTGACTCTTCCATGAACATATTCCTTCTGTAGGTAGGTACATTTAGAACCAATTTAGAGTCAGATCCTGCTGCTTCTGTAGCCATGAGGCTCTCAAAAGAGAACTTACGTATTTCTCTGCTCCCTATAGTCTACCAGAGAGAAAGCTCATGTATTTTCATTGTAAGTAATTGTAGGACCAGGACGTCACACTGAAGCTATTACCTACCCGTAGCACTTACCATTGGCCTTCCTATCTCTGTTTGTTCAAATCATTTCGGGACTAAGGCTCTCCTTCCTTCCCTTTTCTCCAAACTTTCTTCCATGAAGGAATTCTGGTTTTCTCATCTTGTTGCCTAGTTGATTTTGATGGGGTAGAGTTAATTCAGCTTTAGACAAAAATAAAAAACTAAATGCTGTTGATAAATTTCATTTACAGGGAAAATGGATGAGATACTCAGAATTAACAGAATACATCTAAAGAATGGCCGGCAGCCAGTAAAGCACTCAACCACTCTGTAAACGCTTAGCGGTTTTAGACAAGAGACTGTTTTTCCCCCGTGAATGTTGTTGTCTACATATCTGTTGCCATATCTGAGATGAACTGGGTTTCTCCATTAAACTACTTAATTCTACAGTTATCTTCAAAATTATATCAGGCTGAAAATATATCCTGCATTATTATCCATGTATTGCTCTCTTTCTTGAGAATTAAAAATCATAACATACTTATTTTTCCCTGTACTTAGGTTAAAAAAAACTTATTTTGTTATGATGATGAAAATTCATCACCGGTCTAATGATGGCCTTAATGGTATCTAATGAATGAACTAATGGAGCAAGTGATGAAAAGATAATCATGTTAGCACATTATAGTCAAAATGGTTGTATTTTATTAGCGCTAAAAGATCTATTCTGTGGTGCTTTTCAAAAACTAAACATAGTAAAATTCCAAGTGAAATCTGGTATTTCATATAGAAAATAAATAGTAAATTGCTTAAGACAATTGGTTAAAAGTTTTGAAATAGAACTGATTTTTTTGCGTGTCCAAGAAAATTTCCCCCAACCCCCCAGAAAAACCTTTACAGAGTTATGATATCATGTGAAAAAGAAAGCTCCAGCCCTGACCGCTGTGGCTCAGTTGGTTGGGCATCTCTCCATAAAGCCAAAGGTCACGGGTTTGATTCCTGGTTACAGCACTGCCTGTGTTGCAGGTACCGCTGCCAGTTGGGGCAGGCACGAAAGTCAGCCAATTCATTTTACTCTCTCACATCCATGTTTCTCTCCCTCTCTCTCCCTCCCTTCCCCTCTCTCTAAAAATAAATAAATAAAATCTTTAAAAGAAAACTCCAGAGGTTTTTCCCTTCCATCCTGCTCAATCTGTTCACAACTCTTAGAAATTTATCGAACTTTTTAAGTGTATGAGGTGTGAGGTTATTTGCTTTAAGAGTACATTTTTTAGTTTTGTTGTGTTTCAGAAAATGGTTTTGTTTTAAGGCAACTAATTTAGCAATATCCTTATAATTTTCTAATTAAACTTCTCAAACAGACCCTATTGTCTCTGATTTTTGTCTAACTCCAGTATCAGAATACTATGGATTTTAAAATTGCCTGTTTTTTTTCGATTTTCTTTTTATGTTTTTGCTTGCCTGATTATGCTGTTCAAATGCTAAACGTTATGTATAAGAGGTCTTAATATCTGTGTCTTTAAACGTTGCTACCTTCCAAAAGGGCAGAATTTGTTTGCGTTCCTCCAGCAGGCAGTTAAGGTAAGAAACATATCACTTTAATTCCATCATGTATTGGGCTGATTCAAACCTGGGCTTCCCGAAGGCAGATCTGTTTCTTGTCAATCTTACTCATAGGGTTTTTTGCTCTTAAAGGGTCCCAATTTAAGCCAGGGAATGTTGCCAGGCCACCCCTTCCTTGGTAGACCCTAAATGCCAACTTCTGGTCTCTCCACCCTGTGAGACGCAAGAAGTTTTGTTCAGCTTCAGCCTGTCAGCTGCTGATGTAGAATCAGCAATGCCTTTAGAGGGAAGGCAGAGGCATCAATGTTACCTTTGCTTTGCTGAGTTTTTCTTCTTTCCTGACTCCTGGCTCCTGGCTCCTGAAGCCTTTACTTCCTCTGTGACTCTCTGATATCTTCAAATATATTTTTAAGAATGGTGGTATTTAGCTTGTTATTGTTCTTTCCTGGAAGATTGTCTCCCCCACCATTGCTGACATAAAATTCAATGTCAATATAAGAACTTCCAAATTGTAAAAAACCTTTATGAGTTCATTAGAGTTTATTTGAGCCCAACAAAGGACACACCTAAAAGCCAGATCTCAACAAACAGAAAAGTGCTTCCCCGAATGACAGTTTGCAGTACATTTGGAATTAAGGAGGGAATGTAAGGAAGATTACGTGAAGGTGGGAGAGAGCAAGGCGGAGAATTCTCTATGATTGGATTACAGGATAGCTAACAAGATTGTGTGCTCTCTTGAGGGTTGGTTATGCTTCCAAGGGGTTTGAAAAGGAGGGATAACAAAGGTATGTTAATCTAAGCACACAAAGACACTAGGTAGGTGAAGATAAACATGTTATAGGCCTGGGGTGTGACTACCCACCAGGACCTTCCCAGTTAGAAATTTATGATCAGCTCACCCTGTGAGGCTACTTGCATCAAGATTTATTAGAGAACCTCTTTTTCATCCACAGATACACATGGTTTTTAAAGTCCTTGTAGAGACACTGGTGGATTTTCCTTTTTTATGTCAACCCTTTGGGGCAAAAAGGATGGAAAGTACCATCCCCACTATATGGACGTGGAAACTGAGAATGAGTAATTGTAAATGATCTTCCCAAATTAAGCAACAGACTGTCTTCTCCAGCTCTTTCTCCTCATATGACCTTACAATTTTTCTTATTAAATCCATTTTTCCCTTTCAAATAATTTCCAAGAAATGAATTATTATTGTTTATTTTATTTATGGAGAATTTATGAGGTATTGATTGGTCCTTTGCAAAGCTATATATGTATTCAATCCACTTAATCACCCTTCAATTTTTTTTGAGGTATTATTCCTGTATTTTTCAAGAGCATGAACTGAATAAATTGATATGTTATAAAGTCAGGCTTGAAACTCGTTATCTGACTGCAAAGTTTTTTTATTTCCCCAAATTGAAAGTATTTAAAAAACAACTACAAGTCATCAATATGCATGAAAAGTAGTGGTTATGTTTGCAAACTATGTATTTAGCCTATTAGTTACCTGACAAAGTCCTAGTATATCAGTCTTAATAGTTACCCCTTCTTCCACATTTCTGGGTTGAAATAAATGAAATTTTCAGGACATCGTCACTAGGAAAAGATTTCAGAAAGAGAATTTAGGTGTTGTTTTGTTTGTTTGTTTGTTTGTTCATTCATTTGTGGGTTTTTTTTGCCCCAGTCTCCCTAGAGTTATACCATGGTTGATATTCTGAATAAGAAAACTCAGAGCATGTCTGAATTTGTAAAGACTGTTGTGTCAAAAATTAGTCACTGACGTGATCGTCTACAGTGAAGATCTATAAAATATGATTTCTAAAAAGGGTAATTAGTCACTATAATGAGAGCCATTTTTACGTGCCCATTGGGACACCGGCAGTGGCAGGGCATTGCACCATGCATGAATTCATTTCTTCCACGCAACACATATACAAGTAGGTCTTGATACACATACATTTTATAGACCAGATAACTAGGGGTCAGAGAGGTCCAGTTACTACCATTAGGTCACTCAGTTTATATTACATCTAACAATAACAAAACGATAATTATATGAGATTGGACTCAGGCGTGTCAGACTCCAAAGCATATGATATTTCTACCATCTCATGCTGCTGCTATGTAAGCAGAGGCCAATACTCTTAATATACCATTTTGTCCACTTGGTCAGTGTTTGCTTAACTCAAACATTGATATGTATATAGTTGTTTTTCAACGTGGATATGTTAAATACATCCCTTTATGCAGTTTGTCTGGCTATACGTGAAGAAATCATATACTTTGATTTGGACTACATTTATAGTCTCCTTTTTCTAGAAGCTTGGCTGTGAAGGGAGAGATAAAGGTGAGGTCAAAAGGGACACGGGATGACTGGAGGCTTATTTATATGTTTAAACTGACACATGGAGAACATATTAACTGACTGACAGGAGGAAGGAGCCCACTAGATGGAGAAGCAGGAGACATCTGTGTGAGAGGTACTTATGTTTCTTAGAGTAAAATCCCAGAGAAGACACAGAGGAAATAAGATCTAAGTCAGATAAAAGGATTTGTTTAAGACAGAAAAAGTTTCTGTCTTCCTCAGAAGCAAAAAGAGTCATGATGCAAAAGGATCAAAGGAGATAGAGTAGTCACAAAATTTGGTGGGGGGGAGAACAAAGTTAGAGGAGTTACTATCAGGGCTAGGGACTATGTCTACCCTACTTGCAAACGAATGACTCACCTCACTACACTTCCATGGATGTTTGGATAATATATGAGACTGAGTCAGAGAGACCAGCCTTTGTTATGTCATGGGCATCAGCAAATTTGTGTCATTTCCCCTTGCCTTTCCCATTCCACGGGGGCAGCACAGTAGCCTCTGAGGGATGCCTGGCCATGGCATGGGGTGTGTTCCAGGAGGGAAAGTATCCAAAGTGGCCATAAACTGGCAAATGGACAAACAAGTGTACCATGGAATTCAATCACCAATGAAAGGATATGTTCCTTTGATATACACTACAACATAGATGAACCTCAAAAACATTATGCTATGTAAAAAAACCAGGCAGGAAAGACTATACATATTGTCATACAATATGTACAGTCTTTCTGATAGGCACAAATTTCTAGAGACAGAAAGCAAAGCAGTGGGTTTGCCTAGGGCTGGAAATGGGAGTGTGCTGGAGTAGGGAAGAGTGTGAGAGGTTTAAGTAGTTCGTTAAAGCTTTTGTTTTCCCAATGTTGCTGTGGAAGAGAAATTCATTTTCTAACAATGGCTAGAAGAGAATGGAATAGGGTATTTGAGGAAGGAAGGGTGAAGTTTGAAAGTGGGAATGTGAGAACAGGAAAAAGCAAGAATAGGTCTTTTGAGGAGCCTGAAGGTTTGCTGAGGCCAGAGGCCGTGTTTCGGAGAGTCTGGGCTGTGCTGGCCTACACTGCCACTGAGCCACGCCTGTCTTTGTGCAGTTTTGACAGCATCTGTTTTTCCCCTTAGTTTGTATCCTATTTTTGGTTGTCCCCTTGATCTTTTTCCTGAGTTCCTCTTCCTCTTTCCATCCCGTAAACATGGATGGATCTGAGCAAGAAAAACTAATGCCAGTTTGGAGTCTATTGAAATGAGAAAGAGAATGTGAAGGACCAAAAGGGCAGGCACAATGGGAAAGGGAGTGGAAATGGATTGGAGAGCTGCTCAGAGAAAGAATTACGGGCAGTGTGCAGGGAGAAGGGAGAGAGCGAGGGAAAAATCGATGCTGACTAGCTCAGTTGGTAAATCGGTTCACAGAGGGAGGGGAAGCAAGACTGAGCATTGAAAGGACCCTGAGTTTATATAATGATATATTGATTTAGACATGCCTATGATACTTATTGGTGAAAATGTCTAGCAGACTGTTGAAAATGCTGTTTTCATCTCCACAGCAATGGCAGTTGCCAGTGTGGCTGAAGTCACAGCAGAGCATCCAATTTACCTAGGGGGAATGCAAGAAAACTTCAGGAAAGGATAAATATCACAGACATAATTTTTTTTATTTTATTTTAATTGTTATTCAAGTAGAGTTTTTTGTCTTTTACTCCCGTCCCAGTCCACCCCACCCCCAGTGCTCCCCACCTCCCTCCCATTTCCACCCCCCTTAGTTTTTGTCCATGTGTCCTTTATACTTGTTCCTATAATCCCTTCCCTTTTCCCCCTGAAATTCCCTCCCCTCGCTCGCTCCTCTGGTTACTGTCATCCTGTTCTCTATTTCAGTGTCTTTGGTTATATTTTGCTTGCTTGTTTGTTTTGTTGCTTAGCTTCCTGTTAAAGGTGAGATCATATGGTATTTGTCTTTCACCATCTGGCTTATTTCACTCAGCATAATGCTTTCCAGTTCCATCCATGCTATCGCATAGGGTAGGAGCTCCTTCTTTCTTTCTGCCACATAGAATTCCATTGTGTATATGTACCATAGTTTTTTGATCCATTCATTTACTGATGGGCACCTAGGTGGCTATTGTAAATTGTGCTGCTATGAACATTGGGGTGCATAGGTTCTTTTGGATTGGTGTTTCAGGGTTCTTGGGATATAATCCTAGCAGTGCAATTGCTGGATCAAAGGGCAGTTCCATTTTTAGTTTTCTGAGAAAATTCCATACTGTTTTCCATAGTGATTGTACCAGTCTGCAATCCCACCAACAGTGAACTAGGGTCCCCTTTTCTCCACAACCTCTCCAACACTTGTTGTTTGTTGCTTTGTTTATGATGGCTATTCTTACCGGTGTAAAGTGGTATCTCATTGTGGTTTTAATTTGCATTTCTCTGATGGCTAGCGATATTGAGCATCTTTTCATGTGTCTCTGAATCCTCTGTATGTCCTCCTTGGAGAAATGCTTGTCCAAGTCCTTTGCTCATTTTTTAATTGGGTTGCTTATCTTCTTGGAATGGAGTCATGTAAGTTCTTTGTATATTTTGGAGATTAAACCCTTGTCTGAGGTATCATTGGCAAATATGTTTTCCCATATAGTTGGGTCTCTTTTTATTTTAATGCTGTTTTCTTTAGCTGTGCAGAAGCTTTTTATTTTAATGAGGTCCCATTTGCTTATTCTTTCCTTTATATCCCTTGCTCTGGGGGACATATCAGTAAAAATGTTGCTGCGTAAGATATCTGAGATTTTCCTGCTTATGTTCTCCTCTAGGATTTTAATGGTGTCATGGCTTATATTTAAGTCTTTTATTCATCTTGAATTTATTTTTGTGTATGGTGTAAGTTGGTGCTCGAGTTTCATTTTTTTGCACATAGCTGTCCAGTTCTCCCAACACCATTTGTTGAAGAGACTATTTTTACTTCATTTTATGGTGTTGCCCCCACAGACATAATTTTGAAGAAGTAAGAAACACAAGAACATAAACGATATGATCCCTTTTAAAATAGGTTAAAATAAAAGTAAAACTAAACTGTAGTATTTAAAAATGTAAGACTCAGGGTAAAAATACAAGGACAACCAAGAAAATATCATCATAGAAAGTAGATGACAAGAGCAGGGAGTGAAGGAGTTATTTAGAAGAGGCCAAGGAGACTTCTGGCATTCTGGTAATATTTTATATCTTGGGCTGGATGGTAGTTACAAAGATATTAGCTTTGTGATTAACTGCACACCTGTGTTTTCTGCACTTTTCTGTGTCTACATAACTTAGCATGTGCACGAATGGGAATAAGTGAGGCCACAAGTCAGACGTGGTAGCCAAAGAACTGAACATGCCCAGGCTCATAAGAATTTTGGAATAGAACTATTTCTTTAAATCATAGATTTGATCAGGTCAGCACAGAGGGTACTCACTAATTTTGGTTCAAGTCAGTTCTTTTAGACATGACAAACCAAACCACTTACCATCTGGCCTCACCACACAATTTGAGCCTAACCTCTCAATTTTATTCCCATCTCACCGCCATGGTAATCAGAATGCATTGACTTCGCCCTCAAAGGTCTCATGGTCTGGAAGAGGGAAAGTAAAAATGCAATACAGACCCTAATATTATTTTGTAATACTACCACCCCCCAAAAAAAATACATATTAGAGACAACCAGAAGATTAAAAAATAAATAAATAATGAGAAGGGACTAAAAAAATATACAGATCATCATTTCACAAAAGACATATCCAAAGATACTTTGTAAGAAGTTGGCCACGAATTTGGCTGTAAGTGTTTACAAGGGGGTAATAAATGATATAATCGGGGCACAAACACAGTACATGGCACACAAAATATGGGAGTCTTCTAGGTCAGAAATGGCTTCAGGGAGAAGTAGAATCTTTTGAGCCGAATCTTAAGCGAGAAGTCACAAATTATCAGGTAAAGGGTAGAGGGAGGGACGAAGTGGTGTCCAAGGTAAGGGTCAGCTGTGAGCCTCTCAGTCTCCATTTTAGAAGCTGTTCTAGGCTGGAAACAAGCAGTTGCTAGGTTGTCAAATAAGTGATTAAATAAACAATGTGCTCTTGGGCAATTTATATAACATCTTTGGGTCAGACTTTTAATTTGCAGCAGGCGAGAACTGACCTAGGAATCCCTAGTCTCCGTTCCCCTGTCTGCAGTTCGATCTGGCCTCCCCTCTTTCCTGCACCGCCCACTCCCTGGCCAGCACCCGCACGGATCCACAGTCCCCTCCCTCTCTCCCTAGCTTTCCAGTTTAACAGGTGGCAATGCTGATTTTGAAACTGTACAAATTTAAGTGTGCAAATTTAATACTCTTCGGGAAAGTTCTTGGAAAAAAGCATCAATACAGACCAAGAGACCACCAATGAAATAAGAAAAAGCAGTGAATGAGGCTTACAAAGGAGTGGTGGATTTAAACAGAAACAGGAATTCATTTTAATGCAACTTTTTGTATGTAACAGCATAATGAAGTATTAGCAGTCTTTAAGACTTGATTCCTGAAATTAATATTATTTGGGGATCTTATCCTATGTTATTTGATCATTTAGTACACGTTTTCATAAGACCAATTTCTCACACAGACCTACAGCCATCTGATAAAAATAATATCTCCATTTGAGAAAAAGCTGTTATTGGTGGGGAGAGCAGTAGGCTCCTAATGTCCGTGCCAGGAAGTCTGAGGGCCTTGAGCTGTGATCTGATTAGAGCTCTTCAGCTGCATTGCCTGTGGTAACTGCATAGCTGGAGATAGGCTCAATCCAATTTGCAGCAATTAAGGTGACAGAAGCAAATGCACCAAAGTCATATTTTAAAGCAGATCCATGGAGAGAAATAGGCATTGCCTGGGTTTTCTCATCCTGCATTTTAACATGAAGAGAAGGAAAATAGCCCGAACCATGGGGAAGGGGAGCCCAGCCAGCAGTGGAGGAGAAAGGCACAGTGTGGAGGAGAAGGCCTGTTGGGGCCGCAGAGTCACAGCCTGGGAGCCCAGGGAGACACAGCCAGTTGTGCTGCCGTCCCAGATCTCCAGAGGTTGAAGGACCTGTAGGAACGGGGGTCCCAGGGCAGCATTTGGGGTCAGTGTGTTGTGATTAAAATCCTAGGTGTGATTTTAGTTCTTGGCACTAAGTCTTCTAGCCCAGCCCTCCTAGAAGTATGGGTAGTTGTGTGGCGTAGCAACAAACTACGTGGCCCGGGGCCTTTAGAAGCAATCTTAAGATGCTGGTAGCATTGCAGCTGCCTTCTTTATTATTTTGCAAAGCATGAAAAAACATAGTTTATTAAATCTGAAACGAAATATAGCAATAAGTATGTTTAAATAAAAAAACAAAAATACCAACCGAAAACTATCCCTGTGTTTTTACAGCTCTGAAAACATGACCAGGATTGAACATGTCATTGCTTCTAAAAATTGAAGACCTAAACCCTTGACTGCATATGCATAGCTCAATTTGATTGGCAATTTTTTTTTTAATTTTAGCTAAATTTTAGGCAGGACCTTGTGGTGCTTGAAACAAATACTATTCTATTTTGATGAATTTCAATCACTTTGATTTTGTCCAAAATAAGTTTCTAAGAAGATTCATGTTATTATAATGTTATCTAGAAACTAGGTAACTGAGTTTCTTCCTGAGGCCAGCCATAACCCTTCCACCTACTGCATTTTGCCTTGGAAGCATCTCTGTGGCTGTTCTCCCATTGGATCCATGGCCGATGTACGGGGGGTGGGCACAGCAAAAAACCTGGAATTATCTTCTGGAGGGCAGGCCCTCTGTAGTACAGGCTTCCCCTGCTAGGTGAGTGTTCTAGGAGCCCGTCTGTATCAGTCAGTGCACCAGCTGGCATATTGTGAGAGGCTGTGATTGGTTTCAGTGAACTTTTTTAAAGACTCTTTCAATACGTTTGCCCATTTCATGATGAGTGATTTACAAGGGCACCATGCTGAGTGTTCAGCAGTTTTTGGCTGAAAATGGCATGACCCTGGTGCCCCACCCTCCCTATTCATCCGATCTCATCCCAGCAACTTTTTTTTGTTTCTTTCCGCTGATGAAAGAAGTCCTCAAAGGGATGTGGAAGAGGTGAAACAAAAAAATCACAGAAGCACTAAAATGCACCAAAATCAATGAATTCAAAAATTGTTTTGAGCAGTAGAAAAACATCCCAATAGGTGTATTGCATCAAATGGAGAGCACTTTGAAGGTGACTGAAGTTGAAACATGTAAGAATAAGTACACAATTTTTAATAAAGGAATTCCAGGGTTTTTTGAGGTCCCCCTTGTACTTGTGATGAGCATCACTTCCTTGCTCAATGCTTTTCTTGCCTGCGATAAGGAACACGGGTAAAGGAGTTGTTCAGGTGTCCACAGTCTGAAATCTTTGTGGCATCATTTACTTGGTAATTAGTATTGATTCCACAAATATTTGTTGACTGCCTGCTATGAAAAAGGCTTGGAGCTGGACTCTGTGAGTAATGAGAGCAACAATACAGTGAGAAGCTAAGAATTTTGCTACCACACCCTGGAAAAGGCATTGACTCTGCACATCTACTGTGGCCCTGCTACCGAGAGGAAGAGAAAAAGACGGCTGAACTTCATTTTCCTTTGCTTGGTCACTAATATCTTCACTGACAATCTAAGCTGCAAGTTATAAACCTGCATTTGCAACTTGAGAAGTTCACTGCTATGGATCTTTCTAGTCAGTCACAGATGGCCTGGGTGGCAGCTCAACTTATAAAATATTTAAAATTGAGTGTCTGAGTTCCAGAAACCTAGCTCTGTGACACTCTGGTGAACATGTTAACTGGGAACAAAACTTTTAGAAGAAGGAGCCTGGGAGAGAAGCCGTGGAATTCCGATCATAGGGCCAAGCTGTGGTGTGCCGAGTTCACACCGAGATGGGCCGGGAAGGTGCCCGCGTTTTGTGCCCTGCCCCACACGTCTACTCTGGAGACATTTCTGCCAACACAGTGAATAAACCCTTTGGCTGTGCGAACCGTAACATAACATGTATTACATATATGGTGATGTTTTTGTTAATAACTTCTCCACTATCTGTGGTCTCATATGGGCAAGATCCAAATCTTATTCTTTATGTATGTGCAGCAAGTATTGGCTCACATGAGACAGATAGAAATACTGACTGAATAGCATATCCCATCATCACGCTCTAATCTGCACTACAGCCTTGGTCCTTTTTCCTTTCCTTCCCTTTCCTTTCCTCTCCTCCCTTCTCCTCTCCTCTCCTCTCCTTTCCTTCTTTTCTTTCATCTGTCTTTGTTTAATCCTCACTCAAGGATATGTTTATTGATTTTAGAGAGGGAGCGAAAGGGAAGGGGAGGGAAAAAGAGAGAGAAAAACATTCATGTGACAAACATAAATGTGAGAGAGAAATGGTGATCAGTTGTCTCCTGTGCGTGCCCAGTCAAGGGATCAAACCTGCAACCTAGGCATGTGTCCTGACTGGGAATTGAACAAGTGACCCTTCGGTTCGCAGGGCAACACTCAATCCACTGAGCCACACCAGCCAGGGCTTATTTTTGTCATTTCTGTTCTGTTCTGCATTCCTCAAACTTTATCCCCTATTGTGAAAACATTTTACAAATTTTCAATTCAACTTTTAACTCCAGCTACTTTTAGAACTTACAACTTCTTGCTAAAATATTTTTTTCCAAAAAGGGAAGATACTTTTGGAAAATAACTATGTTTTTTGAGGAATTAACACTAAAGAAAAACTTTCAATGCAAAATTATGAAAGCTGTTGAAGTTTTGTCTCTTTTACATTTTGAATTGACCTTTTCCACACATCTTTACCACAAACTTTTTATTAGTTGAAAACATCTTATGCAAATTGGCAACCTACAGTGCTATCTATAACATCTTTTCTCTTGAAATTCCAGTAAGATAGAAACAGCAAAAAGTAGTTTTTTATTCTTCCCAAATATTCCCTTAAGAATAGACAGAAAGTAGAACAGAAAATCTGAAAACTCACAGACAATATAACAAAACTAGGTGACGAGGTATCCCCATAAAGCCTGAAATACAAGTGAATGAGGACAAACTAATGACAATTCCAAAAGCCACGTGGTATTAGCCTCTCTGAAAGAAGGAGCAAAGGGAAGCAAGAAGACATGTGATAGACCTATGAATCAAGAACACTCATCTCTGAAATCTCCAAATCGTTGAGAGGCAGGATGGGCCAATACAAGAAAAACAGCTGAAATCGTGAGGGCTTTTGCCACCCAAATTTCTGAGACCTGCAAAGGCTGTGCCCACTATGAGGTCTGAAGCAACTAATGCATTCAAGGCCCTGTGAACTCCTGAAAGTAATACCTGAAGCCCCTTGAGGGAAAAGCCCCATATTTAGGGGCAACTGCTAGAACGAGACTCCAATAATCAAAGTAGAGATGGTGGAAGCAAGGGAATGAATTTCCAGGTAGAGGAGATCTCAGAAAGTATGAAGTCATATTTTTAATGCTTCATGAAACAAACAAAATGGAAGGTTGAGGGCCATGAAACCAGAAAAGATATCCTGGCCCATTACTCTGTCAAAAGAATGAAGGTACGAACCTCCTGTTATAAAAAATAAAATTAGTCACAGGGATGTAATGTACAGCATAGGGAAAATAGTCAATATTATTGAAATTACTTTGCACAGTGACAAATGGTTACTAGACTTATTGTGGTGATCACATCGTAATGAATATAAATGTCAAATCACTATGTTGTACACCTAAAACTAATATAATATTGTGTGTCAATTATAGTTTAATTTAAAAAAAGAAAGCCAATTTGGCTTAAAAATAAGCAGCAACAGAGAGATGTCTCAGTTAGTTCCAATATAAAATAATAGAGCACAGAAAATAAGAAACAAAATTAGTGTTTCTTTAGGCAGTGAAAGTGTGCCAGGAGGATGTGCCCACAAATTGATAAAACTATAACTTGATATTGCAAAATAAACTTAAATAAAGAAAGTCATAGAAGAGCAGTGTAAATCAAAAGTTGAAAACTCTTATGTGTGTATAGCCTCACAAACCAAATAAGAAAACTAAAGCAATGGAAGAAAATAAATATAAAACTTTCTACTTTAGGAAAACATTCCTGAAATTAAAAAAGAAAATACCTTAACTTGAAAGAAAAATTATTTGCCCTCATCTATGCAAAAAGAGCAAGCCATTTATTTGGAAAAGAAAACCAGACGGAGGAAAGAGGGAGCGAGCAGAACGGCAGAGAGGGAGAGAGACCTTATTTGGACATGGATTCAAACGAATGACAAATTTTACCATGTCCAAGACAATCGGAAATTTGAAACACTGCATTTTAGATACTAAAAATTTATTGGAATTTATAGATATGATGACACTGTAGTTGTGATTTTAAAAGACCCTTTATCATTTAGATATCTTAAATGTTATGAATGAAATTATATAATATCTGATATTTGCTTCAAAGTAATGAAGAAAGAGGCGATGTAATTAATTGAATAGATAAAACCACATTGGTTAGGAATTAATAACTTTTGAAGCTGTGTGGCAATAATATGGTACGGTTTATGGCATATTGTCTACTTGGTATATGTTTAAAATGATTCAAAACACAAAGTTTAAAAAATAAAGAATTTTTGTCCTAAGAGAATAAACACTTCAAGTCTAAGCAAAATAAATAATTTTATTTTAATTTACTTAAATTTTATGAGTAATCGAGGTTTATTTATTTTCATTTCTTTATATAATGTTAATAGAAAAATAAATGTCTTTAGTTTTCCTGAATACACCCAAAGATTTCTAGAGTGCCAGTTTATGGAAATCTTTTTCTTGCTGTGATGTGGCCTGTTGCAGCCTCTTTAACACTCATTTAATTAACCTCTGTTAGCATCCACTCAATTGAATGCACGTGCCTGAGAAGCACTTCATGTTTTGTTTTTTATGTTTTTGATTTTTTGTTTTTAGGATTGTGGAAAAGGGATATTACAGCGAACGAGACGCTGCGGATGCTGTTAAGCAAATCCTGGAGGCCGTTGCTGTAAGTACGAAGTGACAGCCCTAGTGTAACTCCTGCTGACATCTCCTTTTTTTCACAGAATCTCATTTAAGAAGTATATATCTGTGACAAGCCATAAAATTTTACAAAGAAACCATATGATATTTTTGCAAGAAAATTCGTTCAATAAATTTGTATTTTTTCTGTTGCCTACTTGTGCTCTTAAAGATGTAGTGCCTTGTATACAATGCCATACATGAATTAAAATGTGTTCTATCCTGTTATTATGAAATCAAATCAGACTTTGGTGCCTGTAGTTGTTATTCTCTCTCTCTCTCTCTCTCTCTCTCTCTCTCTCTCACTCTCTCTGTCTCTCTGTTTCTTGAGTTTGTTCCTTCAATTTTTTTTTTTGTTGCTTGTTAGGAAGGTATAGGAAGGTTGTATGTGATAAATACAGTCTTTAGAACATTGAGATAATTGCTTTTTCTTTCGGGACAAGAAATGAGTGAATTAGAAGGAAAAAATCTGACAGTTTCATTTTTTTAAAGGAAGAAATAATTACTTTTTTAAAGTGGAATAAAGTTGTGTACGTTAATGATGGAAACATGCACATACATTTACAAAAAATATATAATTTTGAGAAGCTTGTTTGGATTGAATTAATAAGGAAATATTTCCCTAGCATGAAGCAGACTCCACTGGTAGAAAACTTCCACGTATAAATGATGTCTACTGTGTACTGAGACACTTTGGTGACTCATTTATTGAATATAAAGCCAGAACAAATGATTCTCTGAACAAACAGGGTGGGGACTCAAGGGGAGATATTTATCAGGATCAGTTAGGGACAAATCTACATAAACTATACCCCAAATTAAGATCTGTTCTATTTTTCAGAGTCAATTACCTCACTAAAATCATTATTCAGTATCCTGAGAAATCAATCACAGTGATACAAGCACATGTGCTATGAATTTTACCCACAACCAAAATGGGAAGGAGGGAGGAGGAAAGGCAGGGAGGAAGGACAGAAAGGCCCTATTGTCTAACTTATGAACCAATGATGAGAGACAACAACCTCCACAGTCTTTGTATAGGGCTGCTAAAAATAGATCTCTGGTTCAACCAAAGCATTATGAAGCTATCAACACCAAGCTCAACTGGCTTGATAGCCCAGTCTTCCCAAATGATCCCTTCCTATAGAACTATGTGTTTTGGTCTTTTGTTCTGGTGGGGGATAAAAAGTTTCAGTTGGAGGTAGATACAAGCTGGAGAGGATGCCATGGAATTTTACTCTAAATATACAATGCAGCTCCTGTTTATATGCATATTGGATATCAAATTCATGTTCTCACCATACTCAAAAGGACCACTTCTTCCATTTTTTAAATCAATCACGGTATGTTTATCACCCCTGGTTTCCTAAGCTTGCCAACTAAGGAGTGCTCTTTAACTCTTCCATCACCTTCTCTCCTCACATTCACCTTCCAACTTTGGTTGACTCTTCCTTTGAATGTCCTTGAACCTAACCCGGCTCCGTGTCCTGCTATGACTGGTGCTGGCATGCCTTTCAGAAAACAAGCAAACAAAAACACTTCTAGTTGCTTCCAATTCCTATCTTTAAATAAAGAAGTCTGGAATCCTGTTTTGCCATTATTGTTTTTATTTTATCACTTCTGAATTCAATAATGGCAGTCTTCTGTCTTTATTAAATACCCCCTTAAAAACTTTATTTTTCATTACTATATACTACAAATTATTCAAATAAACTTGCTGGCAGTGACCCACGATCACTTTACCAAAATCGGGCAGGCAGCTGGTATAGCAGTTAGGAGTACTTGGGGAATCAAACAGAGCTGAGTTCAGTGTCTAGATGTGCGAACTTGGGTGCATCACCAAACACCTGTGTGCCCCACTTCCCTCCTGTGAAATAGGCATAGCAACCAACTTAACAGGGTGGGAAAGACTAATGAGATAGGTCTGGGAGCCATAGCAGTGTTCAAAAGAGAGGGAAAAGAAGATACGCAACTTCAAACTCAGTATATTCATTTAAAGGAGTATTAGATGTTGTTAATCTATATATACATACCTACTCCCCAGCTAAACAACTAAAACAAAAACAAATGACAGTAGTAGGTGCTCAATACATCTTTACTGAATAAGTGAATGAAAACATATCAAAATTGTCAGAAATAGGCACTATTCTAAATATATTTTGTCTCTCCAGAGGATGGCACATTTGCTGAAACATTCTTACTATAATTTGTCAACTCATCTCACATAAAACAAACCTATATAACTCGCTTCCATTCATCAGATTCTTTTCTGCTCCCTTACTATTGCTAAATTCTTGTCCTGTCACTCTAACCTCACCTTTTCCAATATGTTCTTCCTGGTTGCCTCCATCCATTTAGGTCAGCCCTTGGTTCTTTGGGCTTATCACAGTAGGTGTGTTTCAATTTAGTGATATCTTGGGTAGCTGAGTGAGAATACTCTATTTTCATTTATGAAAGAGAAATAGATGTTTTCAGCATCAGAATTTTCCTTCCATTGGAGTTACACCAATTTAGGAATAAAAGGTTCCCCAACTGGGTTGCTCCAGAGAAATACCCTGTGTGGAACAGAGGGACTGGAGTGCCTAGAACTCTACTCCAGGTCTGCAAGATGGATTGAGTAGTCTACTGTCATTTATAAATTTAAAACCAAAAAAAATGTTACTTTACTTACTCACAAAGCTCCAGTTTAAGAAGTAGGTTGCCATATTCAATTAAAACATTCTTCAAGCCCTGGCTGGTGTGGCTCAGTGGATTGAGCACCGGCCTGTGAACCACAGGGTTGCCAGTTCAATTCCCAGTCAGGGCACATGCCTGGGTTGTGGGCCAGGTCCTCAGTAGGGGGCGCACAAGAGGCAACCACACATTGATGTTTCTCTCCTTCTCTTTCCCCTTCCCGTCCCTCTCTATCTAAAAATAAATAAAATCCTAAAATAAACAAAAACAAAAAACATTCTTCGAAAGAAGTTTTACAAAAAATCAGATTTTCTCTGATTGCTGCAACTAAGGGTTAAAAAATTAAAGTAGCTTCTCTAAGTGTTTCACAGGTATAAAGCAAGCCATTTAAAACTTGTGAGAAGTGGCTGACATTTATAAAATAGCTTATTGTCAACTACATAGCTATAGATAGCTATAAAAATAGGACAGTTGGGAATCAGTGATACATCTCACAGTTCCTCTGGATCACACACTGAGGAGACTATACCTACACTGGTGTTTGAAAGCCCAGAAGCAGAATGCTTGAAGATGGAAACATTCTTGGGAAACATGTTACAGGTATAATTATACCCCTTAGGTAGCAAATCTTACAATCCTTCTCTTCCTCCTCACTCATCCCAGTTCTTTCTACAAATATCTCACAGAATTTATCTGACCGTAATCTTGTTCCTTCTGCTTTTTAGCTTTAAAGAACATTTTTGAAAGCTTGCAGAGTGAATTTGGAAGGTGTTTTTCCCTTTGGGTTTGAATTCATTCAGTTAGTCCTTGAGGACATGTCCTTAACCCTTCTTGAGTGTTCCATCTTCTTGAAATGAATTCCGGGTAGTCCCATGTTAAAAGGTCTGGGTCAGTCTAGACATTCTGGAAGAGTCATCGTGTCCTCATCTGTCATAAAGCACAATGTCACACCCTAAAGCCCTCCTTTTCCATTTACTTACAAGGATAACCAAGGAATATTTCATCCTCTCTGACATCACTGTCACCATCACCTTCAGTTCTTTCCTTGTCACCACTGACACCCTGCTGTCTCTCTATTTACAAAAACAAATCACTGTCCTCTCTTTTTCCCACACTTGGTGCCTTCCCTCTTTTCGTAGCTATAGTTCCCTTGGGAACATCTTAACGTCCAAGCCATGACTTCAGAGCCTGGAGAAATTTGAACATAAGTGAATGTACTAAAATACAAGGAAATGGTTGAAAACTATTATATATAGTCAGCTATCCCAGCCCAGAGATTTGGGGTTAGAATTGTTTTAAATATTGTAACGATGTAGGTCAAGAATTACAAACAAAAGCATCTAATCCTTTAAAGTTTTAGAATCCAGTATGGTATTTGAACAGTGAAGAAAAACAGTGAATAAACACAATGATAAGGATTCAGAAAAAGATGAACCAGTACAGGCTCTTTTTGGTAAAACTTAAAAAATCTGTAACCCGCCCTGCAAAAAAAAACAAAAAAGATTTAGCCTATTGGAAAATCAGTTGATAAAGTATTGATGACTAGATATTGAAGAACTGCAAACCCTAAAGCTGAACACTAAAGTAAGGTATGGCGGAATTAGGAACTGCAGGAAGCAGCGTCCCCTCAGACTGGGGAAACAGAGAAGAGGTCGAGATCATAAAACCTGCAAGGGTATAGGAAGTGCTGTATAGGCTCACTGTTGTGCTGGTGCTGGTATCTCAGTCTGCTCTCCAAGGAGTTGCCCATGAAGCAAACCTTGAGAACGCTGCTCTAGCCGGTTAGTGCTGACGTCACTGAGGAGGGACCCTGGGATTGGTCCTATGCGCACTGGAATAACTAAAAACTGGCATCAGCATCTGCTACTGGATCATCTGCTACTGCAGCATGAAAAAGTGTTTATAGGGTGCACAGAGAGAACAAGCGAAAAGACAGACTCAGAAAGCAAGGGGGATGAAGCAGCCCCTTTGTGCCCTTCCAGCCTCCCACTCTCAGCCTCGTGTCTGCTCTTGGCAGAGCCAAACAGGAAGCCAGCACAAAGTGCGGCTGCCAGTTCAAATCCCAGCTCCACGAAGTGGATTATGGAAGGGTGGGTTTAAAGTTTAGAGACATCAGCTTAATAAATAGTATAGGAATTTATTTGAAAACAAAAATCTCAAAGTTTCTGTTTTTATTTATAAAGTTTTCTAAAATGTTCATAGTCTTTATTGATGTGCGTGAAATGGCTCTAGAGGTCAATGCAGTCAAAACAAGTGCAGTAGTAGCATTGAAATAAATTACCATCTCTATATAGTACTGCATACTATTCTTGACAACATTTATAGATTTAATATGTGCATATATGCACACACACAGAGTGTTCAGCTTTACATTATCTGACACATTTAAGTCATCTTCCACCTAACCTCTCATTCCTTATTGGCAGAACCAGTCTACTTTTGTAAAGGTGGAAAATACCAGAACTGCTTTTCCCATTCTCCCTTGCAGCTGAGCAGACATATGACCTGATCCTCACCAATGAGTTCTAATGGGCAGGCTGCTTGTGAGTTCTGGGGAAAGATTCCTCCCCTTAATGAAAGGAGACCCAAGGGAGGAAAGGCTATTTCCCTCTTTCACGGGCACATTTGAGCCTGCATATGTTGCTGGGAACTGCTTTTGCTGCCTTCTAATTATGAAGAGAAAAACAACTGTGTTGAAGAAGGCAGAGAAAAAATAGGCATGGAATTCTCCTGCTTGATATCTCATAGAGTTAATAAATTTCTCAATATTTCTGCCACTTTGAATCGTAAGTCCTGTTACTTGAAGCAATAAGAGACTGACTGCTTCTTGAATAAACTTTTGAGTATATGCCAATAATGATTCTGTAGCCAGAGCGAGCTGTGTAATTTTCCATCCATCGACTCACAACATTAAGGTCAGACTCCTGGATGAGAGATTCTGGTAGCACGGATTTCTGAAAATTGAATTTTACTGACTATCTAATGCACACCCACACTCTGATAAGTCAGATTTGAGTATGATTTGAAAGCACAGTGAGGTTGAAGGTTATTAACAATACGCTTGCTTGTGACACTTGTTCTTTGTTTTTGTGAATATTGTTTCTGCTTAGGTCCACTGAGTGTCAGAAAAGGATTCTAAGAGTTCAATGAACTAATAAGAGGCTAGAACAGAAGATGTTGGATTTGTGTTGTTTGTTTTAGGTTTTTCAGTTACCGTGGTATTTGCATTCCTTTCTGGGAGGATTCTGTCTCTTGTTAGTCACATTTGAACATGGATCTCTGGAAGATGGATATTAATGCCAGGCTCCTGGCATTGAAACACGATAAAGATACTGTTGCTAGTAAAAAGTACAAGTGGTCATACATTCTTATTAAGAACTGAGAGATCACATTTATCAGAGAAGAAATAACAAACAGTTCTATTAATGTTCTAATATTTCAATTTCTAAACAGAATAAGTTGGTTAGCAGCTTAGTCAAAACATATTTTATCAGAAAAAATCTGGAACAAAAGAAAACAAAAGAAAATCTACATTATGAAAATTATAACAATATTATGAAACTGGATATCTAAAAATAATTCCTGGGAAGGGGTTATCTTTCTCATTAAGTGTTTCTATAGATCATTATTGGCAATAATAATGATATTAAAAGTTTATCAAATTGTAAGTGGCATTCTCTCTTTTGAATTCCAGAAGAATCACAATAAATTCTTGAACATATATCTAGGAATTTTCTAGTTACTACACAAAAAGTATCATGTCAATTACTACATTCTAATTTATTTTGTTGTTTTAGGGTTTTGTAGCCCTTCAGTTTAGCCATTAATTGAGTGTTTAGTATGTGCCAGAATCTTGGATACAGAGATCAAGAAGCATACCAGGTTATAGGGCAGATAGATGCATATAAACACATGGTTAAAAAATTACATATGTGAACCAATTGGTACATTTTGCAGATTCAAAGGCATTAGAGAAGATGAAAAATATTCAGTATGTCAGCAGAATCTTGCCAAAGGTAGTTGGGTTTTAAATTAAAAGTTGTTTAATAGGCAGCTAAAAATGTAAGAAAGGGAATCCCAGGAATACTCTTTTTCTCCCACAAATCTGTAGGGAATGTAATAGACTAAAGATGCAAAGGCATGAATATTGATATAATGTAAAGTACACATGGTGATAACTGGGGTTGGAGAGAGGGGCAGGGACCTGTCCTAAGGTTCCATGATTAGTGGAAAGGGTTCGTGTGATTCTGAAGATGAGAAGACCCTAGGCAACTTCTGCTACAGGACCATTGACCTGATAGCAGCATGAGTCCAAACGCAATGAGGCTAGTGAAGAGGCCTGCAGGACTGACAGGCACAGAAACATGGACAGTGCCCCCTATAGCACCTATTCTGAATGGGAGCTTACAAGGAAGAGGTAGGGTAGACAACCAGACCTTAATCAAAGTGAAAGTGCTATTCTAAAGGTAAAGTTTGCAGGCCAACATTGTCCTGTATTCAGGGAGCTCTACTTGGAGAGGTAAGGGATGAGGCAGACTCCTGTGCTAGGACTAGGAACCGGCAACCTCTAGCCCGGCCTGCCTTTTCAGACAGGCCAACGAGCAACTTCACCTAATTCTCCAGGACGGTGGTCTTAGCTGCCTCCATTTCCCAGACTCTCTTGCAGCTACATACAGTCATGTGACTAAGTTGTAGATCACAAAAAAATAAGTAGAAGTACCCTGAGGGACTTCTAGGATGTCTCTGGGATGTCCTTTATACTCTGCTATAGAAACACAGAAGTGATGGCTGAGTTCAAGCATCCATTGTGGAACCATGAGACTACTGGTCAACCCTAGTGACCATCAGAGAGCTGGAGGGACCTGGCTTCCATGCTGTGGAGCCAGTACCATGTCTAGACCACCAGCCTCTGTACCTGATTAGTGTGACAGAGAAATAATCTTACTTGACCAAAAAAAAAAGAATATGAAAATTTTTAGTCAAAAGATAAAAACTTCTGAAGAGAGACATGATTTGTGATTCTATGAATGAAAAATGCTAACAAACTAAGCCCGACTTCCTCTTGGACCTTCACCATCAGCATTCATGAGAATTACATATACAAAGACTTAGAGATTATGAAAAATAATCTCAAGCAGGGCACATACAGATAAAGGATTTAGAGGACTGATAAGAACTTCTCATCCAACTTCCTCACCTTTATCACCACATAACAAGCCATTCTCTTCCCACCGCTCTGTCTCTGTGTTCTCTGAGGCTTTATTCCTTTCTCTTCTGTCCAGCCTCACAGTTCCTCAAATGACCTCTTTTTCTTCATTTTCTCTTTTCTTATGCTACATTTTTTTCTTTCCATGCTCTCCTCTCCCCTCTCCTCTAGCTGAGAACTAACAATGAATAAAACAACAATAGAAAAAAATGACAAATGTTTTAAAAGACCAACCAAAGCCTCCACTCCAGGATAACTGTTCACTACATACAGCATACATTGCAAGGCCCAAGGAGAGCTATAGGGAAAAAACAAACAAACAAAACGAAACATGGGGCACAATCCCTACTAGCAAGGATTTAATGAGAAATAGAGGGTAGAAAGCTAACATCTACATAATCTTTCTTAAAAGGAAATGTCTTGAGATTGTCTTTGCTTTAGCAACAACCCACCGAAGTATCACAGACATGAGGTTCCTGAGTAGATGTGACCTGGTTTTTGTTTGGTCCTTGGATTATGGTTGTCAGAAGCTCGTTCACAGCTGTTCCATCAGGTTTCAGTTGATTGGGGAATGAGATTCACAGAATCATCCCCTTGGAACAGAAGGACTGGAGAACCTCAGATAAGGGTAGGAAATGCTGTCTAGCTAATGGTAGCAACATGAAGGAAAAGTACAAAAAAAAGGGAACCAAATGTATTAATCAAGAAGTGCTCACAGGGTCCTTATAAGCTCAGGAAAGTCATGCACTGTTTCTGCTTCTATAGATGAGCTGCTAAGATTAATGTGAGTAAAGCAGAAGAAAAAAGATGGGGATGTAAGCTATTAGGGAATACAGTCTTAAATATTGTAACAAGTTTTAATTATGTTTAAAGAATGCTTATCCCAAGCAGGTGTTTTAGACCATGAAAGGAAGGATATTATCATATTATCAGAATACCTTTTTTAATTTTAAATGAATCATACTCTAATTGTTAATTTGGCCTAGTTTCCCAGTTTCCATTTCTCTGACACCATATCATACACACACACACACACACACACACACGCACATGCGCGCGCGCGCGCGCACACACACACATACTGTTCCTCTGACATCAAATGCTCTGAAAAGCTAAAATTCAGAAAAATCTGAGCAGAGAATTTTACTGCCTACAATGGGCTCTCCAGGTTCATACTGATACAGTCTTTTTGTAACAGCTTCTACTTTTCTGGAACAAGGGAAGGACTCTCAGCTGGAAAGATTCCTTTGACAATGACCCTCTTTTAAGAAAGGATGATTGTGTAGGAACTGGGAAAGCGATGTGGTTAGAAGATGAGCAGGGATCCTCTCCTTGTATGTGTGCTTGTCTCCAAAGAAGGGAGAGCGACTAAGGTTAGACCCCAGTTAACTGTTTCTATGCTGTTCTTTCATTGATTATTTATTGGACAAGGGGGGTAGGACCAAAACAATTATTTCCTTGCTTTTCTGTAATAGTTGTATGCCCTAAAGCTGACGTGTTTCCTGTTTTGAGGGAATAAGATCCTATTTTGTGTTACTTGGAGCAACATGAACCTACTACTTATGATGTCTTTGACCCATTAAAAATGAATTTTTATTTTGGGGATGGCTAATTTAGAAATAGTGTTGAAAAAGAATTCTGTTTAAAAAAACAACAGAATACCAAGGACTGGGTGGCTTAAATATTAGGGTGTGTTTCTTACAGTTCTAGAAGCTGGAAGGCCAGATCAGGATGCCAGCATGGTCAGAGTCTCATGGAGGGCTCTGGTTTTGGCTCCCAGATGGCTGCCTTCCTGCTGTGTCCTCACACAGTGGGGGTGGGGGAGTCACCTCTGACCTCTTCCTCTTCTCATAAGGGGACTAATCCCATCCTAGGGGTGTCACCCTCAGGACTTCATCTAAATCTGTGTGCATTCAAAGACTTCAGCTCCAGATGAATCCCACTGTGGGTTAGGGCTTCAACATATGGATTCTGGAGGGACCAAAACAGTCCAGAGCACCAGCCCCAATGCATGAGATGCCAGCAGCAGGCCCAGATAGTGTGACTATAGACAACAGCAACAACAACACAAACAAAAAACACTCCACACAATTTCCAGTGCATTGAAGGGGAATCTTCACCTTAATCTGTTTGCTCTCTCTCTCTCTCTCTCCCTCTCTCTCTCAACCTCTCTTCCTTACTCCTTCTTCTATCCCCACCAGTCTTTACCTTGTAAATTTCAAAGAATGATCACCATGCACGGATCCAAAGTAAGATAAACACCATTGCAATGTATGCAGTGCTAGACATCCTCACACTGCTTGTTAACTGTTTTGCCTACTTTAAAGAAAGATTTCAGTAACCACTAGAGGTTTCAGAATGTTCCACTGACCTAAGACAAGACTACCCTTCTTTATTCCAGTGTCCTAGTGTCCACTTTGTAATTCTGCCTCTTATAAATGTAAATTAAGGCACCTCTGTACAATATCCTTTTTATTTTTAGTCCATGAAAGAAATATGGCGTAATTCTAATTCATTTTTCATGTCATATATTTAATATTAATTCCTCGTGATTTCATGCTTCCCTGTTTTCTCCATATTATTTATTTTGCCTAAAATTTATAGAGCCTGCTTGGATCATTTTTGAAGGGAATATTTTTCTAAAAATCATAAATCCATAAAATCTTGCTGGCATACTAGGTTTCTGCCTACTATATTATAAGCAGTTGGTGGATTAAATAGAGAGCTATTTATTTGTGCTCTGGACACTTAAAAATAGTCAAAACTTATATTTTATTAATAAAACATTCTAATTGTTTTTAAAGTTATGTATAAGTTGCATAATTATATTGCCAAAGATAAGAAAATGAGTGGTTTACATACAAAGCTTGGAATGTAGACAAGGGGGAGTCACATTTAACTGTCCTTTTTAAAAAAAGATTTTATTTATTTATTTTAGACAGTGGGGAAGGGAGGGAGAAAGAGAGGAAGAGAAACATCAATGTGTGGTTGCCTCTTGCACACCCCCTACTGGGGACATGACCTGGCCTGCAAACCAGGCATGTGCCCTGACTGTGAATGGAACCGGCGACCCTTTGGTACCCAGGCTGGTGCTCAATCCATTGAGCTACAACACCCAGGGCTGTCCTTGGTTTTTCTGATGTGCCAGCAAAAATGTAACTTTCACCTATAAATTTGGTGCCGCACACCCACATTGGTATCTCTGTGGTCATCAGTTTGCCCCACTTTACTGGGAACATTTGCAGTCCTCCTTGATTTATAAGACAGCAGCATACATCGTATCACAGTGTTTCCCCACTTAACTCTCCAGTGTCTCCCATCACATTTTCCCTCTTTGTGTGGCCCTCGAAGTCCTGTCTGAAAATCCCCTTCGCTGACCTCCTGATCCTGTCTCTCCAGGGGCCCTCGTTCACAGCACCCCACTTCATTGATGGTGCACCAGTGATGCTCCTCCAGCATGAGAAGCTCTAGTTCACAGAATATTGAATTCTTGTTTGAAACTAAAATATAAATTCCCTAAGGTCTTGGACCTCATTGTACTATGTCCAACATTCAGAATGGTTCCGGATACATATTGGGCATTTCATAAATATTTGTTAGATGACTTGACTGACCAAAGATGGTTCACTTCTTAATTCACCTTTTTATTCATGTATTCATTCACCAAACAGATGACAGATATTTACTGAGTACATATTTAGTCCCTACCACTGTGAAGTCACTAAAAGACACATGACACTTGTATGCCAAGAGTGTATATTTATGTTCTTTAGTATACCATTTGCTAACTGCAAAATACTGTGCATATCAATTTTTTATTTCTGAATAACAAATTACTACAATGTTAGCAACTTAAAAGACTCACTATCTGACAGGTCTGTAGGTTAGAAGTTCAGTGAGCTCTAGTGGGGTCTCTGCTTAGAGTCTCACAAAGTGGAAACCAAGCTGCTGGCCAGCTGGGCTCCTAACTGGAGGCCCTGGAGCAGAATCTACTCCATAGCCCGTTCAGGTGGTTGGACAAATCCATTTGCCTGTGGTTGTATGACCGAGGTCCCTGTCTCCTCACTGCTTGTCAGCCAGGGGCTGCCCTCAGCTCCTGCAGGCTGTCTGCATCCCCTGGCTCATGCCTCCCTCCATGTCAAAGTCAGCTTCTAGAGTCCAGCCTTCTTTGTCTGCTGCCAAAGAAAACACCCTGCTTTTCAAGGGCACATGTTATTTCATTATGCCTACCTGAATAATCTCCTTTTTGTCATTTTATATAGTCACAGGAATGTTACCGCATCATATTTATGGGTACTATCCACACTCAAAGGGGGGCTCACTTACTATAAGAGCAAATTTCATAGAGGGGTTACGCATAGAGCTCTGCCTTTACACACAGGGTGTGAAGCATTTGTTTCCTGACATAATGTATTTAATCTAATTAACCCAAACACCCAGACACAAGGATAAACTTGAATGTCACTTGTTTTCAGGTCTTTCAGAGATTCATTTACTGACAAGTGTTTTGGGCTCGTTTGCTTGTATTTTAAAGTGTGGCAGTTATTCTGTGTTCTTTTTTCTATTATTTTGTCCTTGTTTGTGTGTTTGGACATCAATTCTGTTACTTTAGAGCATGAACCACAGTATTTTTAAACATTTTCTAAACTTCACTGGCCAGTGTGGCTCAGCTGTTTAGAGCCTTGTTCCATAAACCAAGAGGTTGTGGGTTCAATTCCCAGTCAGGGCCATGCCTGGGTTGTAGGTTCTGTCCCCCGTTGGAGAGCGTATGAGAGGTGACCGATCGATGTTTCTCTCTCGCATTGAAGTTTCTTTCCCTCTCCTTAAAATCAATGAACATGTCTTTAGGTGAGGATTAAATAAATAAATAAATAAATACATATTTTCAAAACTATTTGCCATATTTTAGAGATGAAGCTCTAACATAGGTCATTATCAAAAAGAAGGAATGCTGGCTGTGGCCAAGGCCATGTATAGCATCATGGCACAGAAATATATAAATATGCAATATGCTTATACATATTTGTTTTTTTCATGTTGCTTTCGGACTTACTTTTTGTCCCTCTAACAATATGCCTTGGTAATCCCTGCATTTATGTATTTAGTTTTTATTGCTGCATAATAAGCTACCACAAGCTTAAAAGCTTAAAAAAGCTTTAAAAAGCACCCATTTATTATCCCGCCGTTCTGCAGGTCAGAAGTGAGGCATGATGTGACCGACTGGATCCTCACAGTTTGGGAATCAAGGGGTCAGCAGGGCTGCCTTTCTCTCTCGAGGCTTTGGGAAGAATTTGCTTTCAAGCTCAGGCAGTTTGTCGGCAGAATTCCGTTCCTTTCGGTTGCCTTGCCACTTTGGCCTGCTCTGTCTTCAAACCTACAGTGGTACTTCGAATCCTTTTCATTGTTCGGGGTCTCTTTGACTGACTCATCTGCCTTCCTCTTCTGCTTTTAAAGGCTCATACATTTACATCTGGCCCATCTGGATAATCCAGGATAATATCTGCATTTCAAGGTCAAAGGGATTAGTAACTAACTACATCTGCACAGTCCCTTTGGCTAGGTTCCATAGCGTTTTCACAGTCTCAGGGTTTGTACAGGAACCAAAGTTGTTAAAACTCCCAGTCTAAGCTTAACAACACTGCCAGGCACCTTTCTTATTGGCCTTTAGGATTCTGGGTATTTTCCATTTCAGGCAGTACAAAAACCCATTAATTGAAGCAGTCTTGTAGGACTTTGATAATTTTCCTCACCCTCTCTTTAAATCAAAGCAGACAAAACATTTGGTGTCTATGACTCCCTCGCCCATTTCTTAGAGAACTTCTGAAACCTAATCTAAGGTTCTACCTGCTCCTTCATTCACCTGTAATACATTGTAAATCTAACTACATATATTTGTTTTTGTTTTTATATTTTTCTGTTCCTGAGAGATATAAGTTCAAAATTTCAACAAATCTGCTTTCTTCCCTTGACTCCCATAGCATTTCCTACCCCTAGAGTGTTACGGTTTGTTGTATACAGGCTTGTCTTCTGAAGTGGGCATGTTATCTCCAGTCTGTGAATAATGACTTACTCATCTGTATCTGTCATTCTCTCCATCTGCCCTCTACCTCCCTTGTGCACACTCCATGTGCCCTTCCCTTCTCATAGCACCTAACAGGTACAATATCTATTCATTGACTTGAATCTAACTGCTTACAAATTTTGTTTAGGATCCCAGTGTTTTAAATGCTAGGAATATTTTGGAACTGGCTTTATATTCATGGTGTCTAAAAGACAATAGGACTTCAAGCATGTTTAATAATTCAAGAAACTGTTAAATCACATTACTTTTTAAAATCACATTACTTTTAAAAATGATAATGCTAACCCAACTTTGCAGAAGAGTACTTTTCAAGGAACAGATGATTTTTAAATCTAAATAAATATACAGAGCATATTTATCTATTTTGGGAAAAGATATCTAACTTCATAGAACTTGACATGGTGATAGATACATGGGAAAATCCACATTGAAAAATGTAATCTCTTACATATGTACTTTGCATTCTAATCTCAGTTTCCACTTCTCAAAATTTAAACTTGAATCACTTACACTTCCATGAATAATATGCTGATTGTGCCATAGGTTCTGATCATCTGTGTGATTTATCCTTTGAAACGTTCCCTTGAATGTTGGAACTGATCCAAAACCACAGTATGTAACTTTTAAATTATCTTCTCATGCCTGTAAAACCACTGTTACAGAAACTTAGCCACACTGAAGACTTATTGGCTCTGGATCCTGCAGAATTCTAGAAATGCCATCTTATTTTATGTTCATATAGCTGAGGGCGAGCCTCATTACACACTGATTCACAACGTTCATTCCTTCTGCTCATTTAAGTAATGGGCCATTTAGTAAAGGGGCTAAAGGCTTATGCTCTATTTTGCTAGAAATCTGAAAAAAGATACTGTCTTAAAAGGAATATACAATTGGACTAAATGTGATTAAAACCTAATAACTACCTCAGTGTATTTAACACCACCCATTACTACCATGTGTTATTAAACACTTACTGTGGACCAGACTTTAAAAGATTTATGTGCATTATTTCACTTAACCTTCATGCCCATAAGGCTATGGGTGTCATTATACTCATTTCACAAATGAGGAAACTGAGACTCAGAGAGCTGAGCTAACTTTTTCCAGATCACACAGCTGGTCCGTGGCCGAATCAGGATTAGAATGCACAATAACAAATGACTGCAGAGTTTATGCTCTTAATCCCTCTGCTGTCTGCCTTCCTCTACTGTGCCCTGCTGTAGGCTATGTTGGGCTCAAAGCCATACACACAGATGAGCAGACCTAGCACCAACTGCAGGAGATTTGAGAGCTCACACTGAAACAGGACACACAAGTTGCATCCATTTGAAAGATCACACGTAGCAGGCACAGAGTCATACATTTTTTGAAGACACAGGTGTGTTGCAACAGGTGTGCCTGTTCATTTCCCTCTGCTTTTCTGCTCCTGCACTTGGTTCTTGAACACTACTTACAGGACAGAACAAGAGAGAATCATTTTACGTGCTAGATTTAAAAATTCATCTCAAGTAAATTAAGAATGCATACAGATGCATATTCCATTCTTTTTAGGACAAGAGTAGGTGGGAATAATAATAGCTCCACAGGTGAATCTCTTCCAGGTGCAATCAACTCCGCAACTTTGTCAATATCCAGAATGACGGTAGCATCAAATGTGGAACATGCCTAATGGGATACAATAGTAAGAAACTAGGTAGAAGGCTTAATTCAGTTCTTCGTAACCAAATTCAGCTTCCATTCAGTTATTGTATTTCTTCATAAGCAGTCGCCCTTTTATGCCATTTTGGGACATCAAAAATGTAGCGCAAGATTCAAGGGCCAATTGTTCAGACTGACCTTCGCCGGCACGCAGAGCTCCAGAGTCTGCTGAGGCCCCAGCAGGCTCTCAACAGCAGCTCCCTGTGCTTTCAAGATGCAGACACCTACCAGCTCCTCCCTCAACATTTTGTAGAACAGATTTTTCCCCCTCAAAGTCAAGTTCAGCAACATATAGAGAGATGTAGAGAGCACAGCTTGGAAGAATTCAAGGCTTCATTCTTTCATCCAACTTTCTTTAAGTAACAGAAAGGATTATATATACAGAGTAAAAGGAATTAACATGGTTTGTTATGACAGCGTAACCATGAAAGGAAAATTTGATAAGCTGGATTTCTTTAAAGTTTAAAACTGCTTCATGAAAGACAATGTCAAGATAATTTTAATACAAGCCACAGACTGGGAAAAATATTTGCAAAAGGTACATCTTATAAACAGCTGTTGTCTAAAATATACAAAATCTTTTAAAATTCAACAGTAAGAAAACATACAACTGGACTTAAAAAATAGGCCAAAGATCTTAATAGTTGCACCCAACATAGGAGCACCCAAATACATAAAGAAAATCTTAGAAGACTTCAAGATCTTAATAGATATCTCACCAGAGAAGCTGTACATATGGAAAATAATCATATGAAAAGGTGCTCCACGTCATAGGTCATCAGGGAAATGCAAACCAAAGCAACATCGAGATACCACTACACAACTGTTAGAAAAGCCAGAATCCAGAACACTGCCTGTTAGGATGTAAAGCCACAAGACTCTTCATGTATTGAAAAATGGTTAAGTTACTTTAGAAGACAGTTTGGCAATTTCTTACAAAACTAAATATACTCTTAACCAGAAGATCCAGCAGGAGTTAAAAACATGTTCATGCAAAAATCTGCACACGAGCATTTATAGCAGGTTTAATTGTCAAAACTTGGAAGTAATCAAAATGTCCTTCAGCAGGTGAGTAGATAAATAAACTGGGGCACATCCAGACAATGGAATGTTATTAATCACCAAAAAGAAATGAGTCATCAAGCCATGAGAAGACACAGAGGAACCTTAAATGCATATTGCTAAGTGAAAGAAACCAACCCAAAAATGTCACATACCATGTCATTCCAACTGTATGACATTCTGGAAAAGGCGAAAGTATGGAGACAATAAAAAGAGCAGTGCATGCCAGAGGTTGGGGTAGGGCAGGAGGAATGAAGAAATGCAATGTAGTATTTTAGGGGAGTGAAATATTCTATATGATACCATAATGGTGGACACACGCCCTTATACATTTTTCCAAACCCACAGAATGTAGAACACCAAGAGTGAGCTATAATGTACTCTGTGGCCTTTGGGCTGTCATGATGTGTTGATGTAGGTTCATCAAGTGTAACACGTGCACTGCTCTGGTAGGCAATGTTGATAATGGGGAGACTCTGCATGTGGAAGGGGCAGGCAGTCTATGGGACCTCTCTACACCCTCCCGTTAATCTTGGTCTGAACCTAAACCTGTTTTAAAAAAATAAAATCTTTTTTAAAATACTCTCAGTTTTCTTTAAAAACACAGGTGGCAGACACACAGCCCGTGGGCCGAATCCAGCCCTCCACCTTGTTTTATCCAGCCCTGCACCTAGTTTCTACCCAGTGGCAGCGCTGAGCTCTCGCTTAACTGTTAAGGAGCAGTTCCATTTACACAGTCCTCAAATGACATTGGGCCCTCTGAAGGCAACCGCGAGGCTCATGTGGCCCCCAGTGAAAATGAGTTTGACACCCCTGCTTTAAAAGATCAATCTAATTTTTTCTGTTCTGGCTTTACATAGTATATATTGTTAATCTCATGTGATTCACCATACTTGATATTCAGTTATTGATGTGTAAGACAGACTGAAGCCAAACATCCACCCTGCAATGTCCTTGTTTCCAGATTGAGATTTTTCTCATTTTAGGGACACAAGAAGGTGTTAGTTGAGGGCTACAGTGTAATTTTCAATATGTCAAAATGTTTTTACGACACTCACATATGTGCCTTTGAGAATGATGCAGTAGTTAATGGACATTCCACCCTTATTTGACTTGGCTTACATTTGACATTTCAGGGTGGTAACCCCATCTCTCGCACTAATGATAATACTCTGGCTAGCAGCAAGAGAATACAGGCATTCTACAGGCCGTGGAGTTATATGTGTCTGATTAACAAGAAGGAAATGGGGCAGTTAATTATTATTTATTAAATGCTGTGTTATAAACACACTTTTTCTGACTATGGCATCTACCACAGGAATATTAACAAAAGGAACCCTTGGGGGTAAAAATTGTAACTGTTAAATGACCTATTAAAATTATCCCAAGTCAAGGTAGGCAAAGCCATTCCTTCTGCCTCCCAGAAAGCAGGGTGCTGTCGCTCAAGGAAATGGGGCCAAAGCTCTGTTCTTGTCCTTCAGCGGGAGAAGAGGCAGAATTAACAGGTGACTCCAAACGCTCTCACTGGTGTTTCTCTTATATTATATTTCCTTTTTCTCAAAAGAGGCATCTCCAGTATCAGCTTTTTCTCCCCTGTGGAAGAAGCCTGGTAATAGTACAGTTTTTGTCTAGAGCGTTTTAAGGATGATTACAGGATTTTCTTTCACTCTTAACATCAAACCTTGGAAAATAATTTGCCGAGCAACTAAGAATTAGAACCTTTTTTGCTCAGATATTGTGAAAAGTTCAGTGGCTACGATGCACTGTCTCTGATTACCATAACTTCCCCATTCTTCCTCAGTCTGCAGGTGAATAGCGCACACTCCAGTCCAAACTGTGTGGGTCCAAATCCCACAGATGCTGCTAACTGCATGAACGTGAGCACATTGTTGAGCTTGGTTGTTCTCTTTTTGTAAAATGGAGATAATAGAGTTATATGTATTAATATAATATTGAATATATAGAATGCATATAATACATGTGGGATACAATACGATTAATATATTTGGTAAATCACTCAGAACAGTGCCTGTCACATAGTGAGTGCTATTCAAAATTATTAAATAAAAATGCTTAAATATGAGTTTTGGCCATTGTACTCTTATGTTAGCAGCCTTTCCTTTAGAGACATTTGAGTTTGGGGATCCTACTCTAAATAATCTCTTCACGTCTGGGCTGGTTCTAGGATCCTTCTAGTAATCCTCCCAAGAGGGCTCAAAAAGTTTTTGTCTGTAAAGCATTTGATTATCTGTATTTATTATAATACTCTAATATAGACACTTGGTATTTTTTAAACTACATATAAGTGAGGCCACTTAAGGCTTAGAGGTAACTAACATATCAAAGCCTTCCAAGTTTTAATAAAGTTGTATTTTATTGTCTTTACATGAAATGCCACAGAACGTAATAGATCATTTGATCATTTTTATCTGTAAGGATCAAGAAATTTTATGATTGTTATAGAACAGTGATTTTCCACCTTTTTCATATTGTGCCACAAACTAATTACTACAATTCTTCAGCACACCAGAAAGTATATTATAATTTTTGCTGCTCTGAGAAAAAATAAGTATAATTTTGATTGATTTACAAAAAAATAGTAATTACCTACCCTTTTTGTTCCAAAGGGACTTTTTAAAAATCAGATGCCTATACTCGTATGTAAAGATTTCTGGTGCTCAGAATTCACCAATCAAGCACAAACTTATTATGAGATATGACCAATAAGGTGCATGTCTTGTTATATGACCTATGTGATTATGGTTCAAGGCAGGGCATCATTCACACCAAAGGGCTTTGTTGTGCTGGCTGTCATCATTTTTTATTTGACCATCTAAGGGGAAAGCACTCAGCGCCCCTGCCTAAATAGTCAGGCGTTGCATGTTTTCAAGCTTCTTGCAGTGCACCGGTTGAAAATCGCTGTCCTGGAGTATAGAGGGTCTCTGAACAACCAACATACATAGACATTGTTTATTTATTTTATAATTTTTGAAGCATCACTCAAGTATTTTAATTACTACATGAATTATTGCTACTGGTATCTGAAACTTAGTAACCTTTAATATAATTTGTCATATAAATTCTTGAAACAGATTGCTTTAGTGATACATTTGTATAATACTTATACCTTTTATATATTTAGAATTTTTTAATTTGGTGAGTTTTCATTTTGCTTCTATGAATCTTAAAAGATTTATTTAATAAATTATGTAAATGTTATATAAATAGTAGAATATTGTTGGGAACCGCCCTGCCTGGTTTCAGAAGCTGTAACCCCCCATGGCTAAGGCTAAATGAGAGACCTTGGGACCCTAAGCCACTGAGGAGATGAAGCTTATCCGCCTGGCAGGAGCACCACCTCTGCTCCTTTTACTTCACCCTGCCTGGCCCCAATGCATGACCGGTTAGCCAATGACGGGTAAGATTCCCCAAGGGAGGGACAACCTAAGACTGGCATGGTCCTGAGCAGGCCCTCAGGAAAGGACTTGGGGGGCTATAGAAAAAGGGAGTGATGGGCCCTCAACCCTCAGCTTTGACATAGCCTGAGTCTTCATTCTGTCTACAAAAAGTCTCCTAATCTCTTGGCTGCCTTACTTCCTCTGCTTGACCTAGCCTGAAACAATGCCAGAGGTGGGTGTGGCCCTGTGCTGGAAAGGGTGGGTTCCCTGGGATGGTCAGGCCGAAGAAAGAAACCTGCTTTGCTAATACCCTCAGTTCAAATGATAAGGGTCTAAACCCGAAATAAGTTTATTTCCCCAAAGTTTTATAGCCCTTTAACTATCTGACCCTGACTCTAAATAAGCCCTCATAGTTCTTTGCATGTTATCTATTACTTGATCATTACTGCCTGACAACGATTGATGGGCTTAATCTGAGAATGTGGGTCTTTGGAGCCATTGGTTGCTTATTGATTATAATAATGCTCTGTGTGCTTTGACACATTTGCAAATTATTTTTCCAGGGTTGTATGAGAGACCACCAAGTAGCAAGCTTTGTGGGATCTATAGCAGTCCTAACTAAAAACAAGGGGGGAAATATAGGAGACTGTTCTGCGTGGCTCAGGCCCAGCTCCCACTCAGACAGGCCAGTGGAAAGCAAGGTCAGGTACACAGGACCCACGCTGACAGATAGGTTCTCCCATGGGGAATCAGGCCTGCATTGTACCTAAGCTGCTTTGAGACTTGCTTTTTGCTAAAACTCACTCACCCTAAGTTGAGGCAGCAAACGTTTACTGCATATCTTTAAAGTAACTTCCTAAAATGTATGCTAAACCTTCCAAGGATAAATGTAACCAATTCAACCATTTTTCCCTTTGTATTTGCAAATATCCTTCTTTTTTGATGTAATTAACATCCTCTCCTTAGTTTTCTGTAAAAGGTAACCACCTAAAGCAAACCCGTGCATAGTAAATGAGGACCATCCTCAATGTAATGTGCCCAGAAAATCAATAAAAGCTTGTCAAGGCAAGGGTCAGGGCACTCTCCCCTTGAGAGAGTGGCTGTGCTGTCTCTTTTCCTCCACAGGACTCAATAGTCCATGTGAACTTGTCTTGTCTCATCCACAATGCCACAGACACTGCTGGCTGGTGTCTGCATCAGAATATAATCAATGAGTACTACATCTTCACTCAGGAGAAAATATGGCCTATAAAGTTAAAATATTGGTTTGTCTATTTTATAGATTTAAGAATTATCAAAAGGATTATCTCCAAGCCAAGTACTATTAGCCAACTTACTTAATATGATTTTTCTCCTTTATATCCCTATTTTGGGCCCATTTCACATCTGGCACTACTCTCAAACACTCCCATGGGTCCACAAAAAAGGAAGAAATTCTTTCTAACAAAGAAGTGGGCCAAAATTATTTTTTCTTCACTATAGAAAAAAACCTCAGAAACTTATAAACAAATACAGCTGAAACTTTGATCAATATTGAATCAAGTGTAGTCCATGGCCATACCACCCTAAATGCATCCTATCTCATCTGAATTGAGTGAAGAGTTTGATCAATATTGAACTAAGTTTAGGGTTTATCCAACTGTCATTCGTTCTTTCTCTAACAGCTTTAACTGCAGTTACTGGTACACCAGTAGCAGTAGTAGGTTCAAAATGGTCTGAATTACTGAGTATAATTCCAATTTTAGATATCAAGTAAAATATTATTTAGAAAATATTTAAAATATCTGAAGTAATATTTGCAATGTCTATTTCTGGTCAAGATAGAATAAAAGGAAACTAACTAACACTTTTCCTTGAAACCAATGGAAACCAGACAAAAAGTATGGAACTTGGTTTTCAGACATTGGACATCAGGCAGCCCAGGACACTGATCCCTGACAAATGGATTGCAAACAACAGGGGCCTTACAATTACCTGAAGAGAGTTTCAAGGCTGCCATATATGAAGGGAGAAACCAGGAGGAAACCAGCAGTCTACCTGAGAGGAGAAGGCAGGATGGAAAGTCAGAGGCCAAGGAGGCCGGAGTTCGTGGAACCGCCTACCAGAGAGGAGGAGCTGCACTGAGCAAGACTCTGGAAACCACGAATGCCCTACCCCCCCCCTCCAGTCCCCTGCCCATGCTCTTCAGCTGACTGCTGACCAGAACATGCATGTGAGGGAGGGGGAAACATGCATGAAAGGCCAAGGAAAGAACCACGGATTAGAGGTAACAGTGCTTGAAGCTCATACAGGGTTTGTGTTTCCAGTAGACAAAGTGGACAAACTAATAAAGTTTGAAAGCAAATCTCAAAAGGATCAAACTATTTTCAAGTAGCGTAACTTAACTGCGTTAGAATAAAGCTCAAGAAGATCAAAGATGCATCTGTATTTGCCCAGCACTCCGCAGGATAAAATCACAATCTATTACCAGGCACAACTGTGAGAAATGAATGTGAATCCAGAGTGAGACCGGAACAGGAAACCACCAGTCGATACAAACTGACGTGGGAATGACGGAGGTGAAATAAATGGTAGGTAGACATATTGAAACAGTTACAAATGCATTCCATATGTTCAAGAGAGGAAAAATGAAGAGGTTAAGTAGATCCATAGAGGTATATTAAAAAGATTGAAATCAAATATCTAAAGGTGGAAGCTGCAAGATCTAAGATGAAAAATATACTGAATGGAATTAACACCAGATTAGACATTTCAGAAATGTTTTAAAAAGTGGATTTGAAGACATGGCATTAAAAGACAAAAATGATACAAGGTGAAAAATAGATTACAAAAAGACTGAAAACAAAATTAAGAGAACATCAATAAGCTATGGATATAAAAATATATATTTATACTTATATATTACATATCCATAAAATTGGAATCATTGAAAATGATGGGGGATCATATTATACTTGAAGAAATAATATGCTCAATTTTCCAAATATGATGAAACTTATAAAGCCACACAGTCAAGAATCTTAACAAAACTTTTAAACACAGGGAACATGAAGAAAATGATACCAAGATACATCATATGCAATCTTCTTAACTAAAGATAAATTAAATAACATACAAACAGTCAGAGGGAAAAGACATTGTATCAGAACAAAGATAAGGATGATATTAAATTTTTCATAAAAAATAATGCAAGAAACGGGATAACATCATCAAAGTATTGTAAAAAGAAAAATGGAGCAGCTGATATTCTAAAGTCAGTGAAAGTGACTTTCAAAAATGAAGGCAAACTAGACTGTTAGTCATACACAACGTAATAGAGTTCATCACTAGCAGACCTACAATACTAAAATAATTTGGATTGTACAGCAGAATGGAACTGATCAATTTATATTGTATTTCACTTCCAAGCCCATAGTCCAAGGGCAGCTATTGATATTGCCTTAAACAAAGGTCAGGATGAATTGAATTCACTAAGTTTCTTGAACACAAAGCCACACCAGGTTACGAACTTGGGTGGACACAGGAAATCTGTTCTAATACAAAGATCTTGGGAGCTAGCTCCTGTCCTTGCTCAAGTAGTTTCACCATTTTATTTACTTGGTTATCTCAACTCCATCATGTCTGGAGTCTTTGCTGGGGCTTGATGACTGGAGGCAGGAGTCATTTAGATGTGTCTTCACTCACAGGCCTGGCAGTGGATGATGTCCGTGACATGGGACTTCAGCAGAGGCTGTCAACTGGAACAACTAGACTTAGCTCTTCCGTGTGGCCCAATTTGCTGACAGCATCATGACCTTAGGATAGTCAGAGGTTTCACATGGCAGCTAAGGGACAGAAAAATGAGTGCTAGCAGACAAGGTGGAAGCTGCACTGACCAATGACCTAACCTCAGAAGTCACACACTGTCACTTCCACTGCATTCTATTGCTTACCAACAAGGGGCAGACCAGATTCAAGGGGAGGAGAATTAGAATCCATCTCTAGATGGGGACTGGTAATATTCTCTGGAAGAGCATTTGGAATGAGTAATATTGTTGCAAGAATCCGTAGAAAATACAGTGTGGCACATGACAGATTATTACTATCCAGGAATCAAGTAGGAATGTGTATGGTATGACAGAGGAATAGTAGGAAAAAGCTATGTGGCTAGTGAATGGGAAGAATTGTCCCAGGATGTTGCATAGCCAGAAATCGGGGGAAAATTTTGAAGGACTTTTAATTTTTATACTGAGGAGATTAGACTCTAACTAGTAGGCGGTGAGGAGCCCTTAGAGGTGAATTGTTTTTGTTTTTAAACTAGAGGATTGACATGAGCTAATCTATGTTTTAGAAAGATGACTTAGGTGTGGGGATGTATGGAGATGGACAGGAGACAATTGGTAATTGTGCCCATAGAAGATATGAAGGACCATACTGAGCAGTTACCATGTAAATTAAAACAGTAGATATGAGATGTATTTTGGAGGTGGAATTATGAACGGCCAAGCCTAGTGAGAGACGGGAAGGCATCAAAGATAACTGAAATCATGAGAATGTCTAACAGGCCCCAGAGCTTGGCTGCTTTTCCCAGTGTAGATTTCTACAGCTTTGGGATGCTCTACAGCTCAAGATCCCCCAGCCAGGCAGTCCTAGCCACACATGCTAATCTGGTCCCTGGAGATAGTCACCTACTGCTTTTCTCCTATATTCTGTTGACAGTTCTGAAGGCATCTTGGAGTTCAACAGTAAAAACAAAAGTAGTGGCAGGTCTCCAAAGCAGATACCACCCAGAAGTAGAATGGTCACTATGAAGTTCTTACTTAATTGATGTATATTGGTTCTAAATGTTCTGAGGAGTAGAGAAGCGCTCATTCATGTGGTTTAATTTTTCTTCCCAACAGAACTGTAGTCAGAATACTGCTTTCTTTTTTTAATGACTGGTTCTTCTTTGTCCTGCTAGATTTTTAAAAAGATTCAAACTTCCTCCTACTAACTCCTGGGACATTATCAATTAACCACACACAGCCCATCGAACACAGCATAGCTGTAATTAAACTAAATTACTGTGCAGTAGCTTTCATTACACAATGACACAGTTTTTGTTAGGGCCATACAGAGAGTTTAATTACATGTCTAGACACCCCTGAATTCAGAGCATCAGTATTATCTTTGTCTGTTTAAAGCAGACGTTGAGCTTTGGATGATTGCATATTTTTGAAAGGCCAAATGGTAAGATATGTTTGGGTTGTTTTTTTTTTAAATTCCACATTTTATTTTAATGCATACTTGATTTAAGAACCATTTATACATCTGTGGATATAAATGTTTTCCAAGAAAAATATACAGATTTTCCTTCTGTCATATTTCATATACTTTTTACTTGTATCAAAAAACTTTCCTTATTACATCCCAAACGTCTACTTTTAACTTAAAGTATGGACTGTAGTGTGAAACGCAGTCATCTCTCATAGTGTTTCTTCCACCTTCTTCAGCCTTATGAGGAAGTGCGTCCCTTCAGCTGAGGATGGAGTGCTTTCTACATTCACTCCCAATCCTGCCCACTCAGCTTCTCCGCACAGAACAGAGTTCAGCCTGTCTGCAGACTGTGGCCTCTGCTGGACCAGAGCATGCAGATTCAGACGCTCCCTTTGATTTCCTTGTACTCCAACCTGATTTCTTCTTTCTCCTTATAAAAATGTTTTCTTGTTTTTTCCTCCATAACTGCAGATAATTTTTGGACCTTATTTCAAACTATGCATTATCTCCTATATATGGCCACCATTTGATTGGTCAGAACTTTTTAAAAAAATTTTTTTTAATCTTTATTGTAATTTTTTTCCATTAGCATTTAGTTCCCTTACACCCCCTCCCCGCTGCAATCACCACAGTGTTGTCCATGTCCTCGAGTCTGTTTTCTTTTTTGCTCAATCCCACCGCCCCCAATACTCCTCCCACCACTAGCAGTCAGCCGGCTCTCTGCGAGTCTGTCCCCATTCTCCTAGTTAGTTCAGTTTGTTCATCATATGCCACATATGAGTGAAATCATGTGGCATTTGTCTTTCTCTGACTGGCTAATTTACTTAGCATAATGTCCTCCAGGTCCATCCATACTATTGCAAAATGTAAAAATTTCTTCATTTGTATGGCTGAGTAGTATTTCATTGTGTAAATGTCCCATAGTTGCTTTATCTGCTCATCTACTGATGGACACTTGGGCTGCTCCCATATCTTGGTGGTTGTAAATAATGCTGCAATGAACATAGGGGTGCTTATGTTCTTTCAAATTAGTGTTTTGGGTTCTTTTGGATATATTCCCAGAAGTGGGATCCCTGGTTCATAAAACAGTTCCATTTATAATACTTTGAGGTAACTCCATACTGCTTTCCGCAGTGGCTGTACCAATTTACATTCTTACCCCCAGTGAAAAGGGTTCCCTTTCTCCACATCCTCACTAGCACTTGTTATTTGTTGATTTATTGATGACAGCCATTCTGACAGGTGTGAGATGGTATTGCCTTGTCGTTTTAATTTGCATTTCTCTGATGATTAATGACATTGAGAATCTTTTCATATGTCTACTGGCCATATCTATGTCCTCTTTAGAGAAGTGTCTATTCAGTCTTTTACCCATTTTTTAATTAGGTTGTTTGTTTTTTTAGTGTTGAGTTTTCTAAGTTCTTTCTAAATTTTGGGTATTAACCTGTTATCAGATGTATTGGCAAATATTTTCTTCTAGCCTGTGTGGGTTGTCTTTTTATTTTGTTAATGATTTCCTTTGTTGTGCAAAAACTTTTTAGTTCAATGTATTCTCATTTGTTTACTTTTCATTTGTTTCCCTTGGCTGGGGAGATATATCTGATAAAATATTGCTACAAGCAATGTCTGAGATTTGGCTGCCTATGTTTTCTTCTTGGATCTTTACAGTTCTGGGTCTAACATTTAAATCTTTGATCCATTTTGAATTCATTCTTGTGTGTGGTATAAGAAAGTGGTCTAGTTTCATTTTTCTGCACATATCTGTCCAATTTTCCCAACACTATTTACTGAATAAACTATCCATTTTATACTTCACCCATTTTATTGCTTCCTCTGCATATTAATTGGCTATAAAAGTGTGGGTTTATTTCTGGGCTCTTTATTCTGTTCCATTGATCTGTGTGTCTATTTTATGACAGTACCATGCTGTTTTGACTACTGTAGCATTATAGTATAATTTGATATTCGGTAGCATGATTCCTCCGATTATGTTCTTCTATCTCAGGATCCCTATTGCTGTGGGGGACTTTGTGGTTCCATATAAATTTTTTAAATATTTGTCCAGTTCCGTGAAATATGTTATTGGATTCTTAATAGGAATTGCTTTGAATCTATACATTGCTTTGGGTATTATGGATATTTTAATGATGTTAATTCTTCCTGTTTATGAACATTGTATGTGCTTCCACTTATCTGTATCTTCTACAATTACTTTCTTCAATGTCTTATAATTTTCTGTTTACATGTCTTGTATATCCTTGGTTAGATTTATTCCTAGGTATTTTATTCTTTTTGAGGCAATTGTGAGTGGGATTGTTTTCTTAATTTCCCTTTCTGTTAATTCTTTATTGGTATATAAAAATGCAGCTGATTTCTGGATATAAATTTTGTATTCTGCTACTTTGCTGAATTCATTTATTAGCTCTGTTAGTTTCTTGGTGGAATCTTTGGGGTTGTCTATGTACAGTATCATGTCATTTGCAAATAAAGACAGTGTTACTTCTTCCTTTCTAATTTGGATGCATTTTATTTCTTCTTCTTGTCTGATTGCCATGGCTAGGATGTCCAGTACTATGTCAAATAAGAGAGGTGAATGCAGACATCCCTGTCTTGTTCCTGATCTTAAGGGGAAGCTTGTAGTTTTTGTCCATTGAGTATAATGCTGGCAGTGGGTTTCTCATGTGTGGCCTTTATTATGTTTAGGTATGTTCCCCCTGTTCCCTCATTGCTGAAAGTTTTTATCATAAATAGGTGCTGGATGTTATCAAATGCTTTTTCTGCATCTGTTGATATGATCATGTGGCTTTTATCCTTTTTGTTTATGTGGTGAATCACATTTATAGATTTGCAAATGTTGTACCAACTTTGCATTCCCAGAATAAATCTCACTTGATCATGGTGTATTTTTTTGATGCATTATTGTATTTGGTTTGTTAGTATTTTGTTGAGGATTTTAGCATGTATATTCATCAGGGATATTGGCCTATAATTTTCTTTCTTTGTAGTGTCTTTATCTGGTTTGGGAATTAGGATAATGCTGGCCTCATAAAATGAGCTTGGGAGCCTTCCCTCCTCTTGATTTTTTTTAAATATTTTGAGACGGAGAGGTGTTTGTTCTTCTTGTAATGTTTGGTAAAATTCACCTGTGAGGCCATCTGCTCCAGGGCTTTTGTTTGTTGGTAGTTTTTGATTACTGTTTAGATTTCACTTGGTGTAATCTGTCTATTCAGATTCTTTGATTCTTCCTGAGTTAGTTTTGAAAAATGGTATATCTCTAAGAACTTATCCATTTCATCCAGGTTGTTCAATTTGTTGGCATATAGTTGTTCATAATATTTTCTTACAATCTCTTGTATTTTTTTTTGGTGTCAGTTGTTACTTCCCTTTCATTTCTGATTTTATTTGTTTGGGTCCTTTCTCTTTTTTTCTTGATGAGTCTGGTTAAAGGTTTGTCCATTTGTTTATCTTTTCAAAGAACAAGCTCTTGGATCCGTTGATCTTTTCTATCATATTTTAGAATCTATTTTTCTATCATATTTTACAATCTTATTGCTGCTCTGATCTTTATTATTTCTTTCTTCTACTCACTTTGGCCTTTGTTTGTTCTTCTTTTTCAAGTTTGTTTAAAAGTAAAGTTAGATTGTTTTCTGAGTTTTTCTTTTTTTTTTTTTTGAAAGGCCTGCTATGAATTTCCCTCTTAGGATTAGTTCCCAGTGTCCCACAGATTTTTGATTGTTGTGTTCTCATTTCCATTTGTTTCAAGGTACCTTTTGATTTCTTCGTTGATCTCATTGTTTAATAACATGTTATTTAGCTTCCATGTCTCTGCATGATTTTCAGTATTCTTCTTATGGTTGATTTCTAGTGTTATAGCTTTGTGGACAGAGAAGATGCTTCATATAGTTTCAGTTTCTTAAATTTAATGAGACCTGTTGTATGTGCTAACATGGTCTATTCTAGAAAGCGTTCCATGTGTACTTAAAAAATATGTATATTCTGCTGCTTTGGGGTGAAATATTCTGAAGATATCAATTAAATCCATTTGCTCTAGTGTGTCATTTAAGGCTGCTGCCTCCTTGTTGATTTTCTTTCTGGAAGGTATATCCATTGAAGTCGATGGAGTGTTAAAATCTCCAACTGTGACCTGTATTTCTATTGATCTCTCCCTTTACATCCATCAAGATTTGCTTTACATATTTAGGTGCTCCTATGTTGGGTGTGCAAATGTTTACTAAGGTTATATCCTCTTGTTGGATTGTTCCCTTTATCATTATGTAGTGTCCTATTTTGTCTCTTACTATAGCCTTGGTTTCAAATCTATTTTGCCATATATAAGTTCTACTATGCCAGCTTTTCTTTCTCTTCAGTTTGCATGAAATATCTTTTTTCATCCCTTTACTCTTAGTCTGTGTGTATCTTTTGATCTGAGATAGATGTCTTAATGTCAGCATATATATATGAGTCTTGTTTTCTTATCCATTCAGCTACCCTATGTCTTTTGGTCAGAACATTTGAGCCATTTACATTTAAGGTGATTATTGATAGATACATATTTGGTGCCATTTTATTGTTAGATTATTTTTCTTTTCTTTTTCTTCTCCTTCTTTAAGCAAGCCCTTTAACATTTATTGTAATACAGGTTTGGTGTTAACAAATTCCTTTAGCTTTTTCTTGTCTGGGAAGCTCCTCATTTCTCCTTTGATTTTAAATATAGCCTTGCTGAGTAAAGTAGCCTTGCTTGTAGGTCATTGCTTTTCATCACCGTGAATATTTCATGCCACTCCCTTATTCTGTTGAATAATCAGAGGACAGCCTGATTGGTGCTCCCGTGTAGGTAACTACCTGCTTTTCTCTTGCGACTTTTTCTCCTTGTCTTTAAGCATTGTCATTTTAATTATGAGGTGTCTTGGTGTAGGCCTCTTTGGGTCCAACTCCTTTGGAACTTTCGGAGCTTTCTGGACATATGTGTCTTTTTCCTTCACCAGATTAGAGAAGTTTTCTATCATTATCTTCTTAAATAGATTCTCGATCCCTTGCTCACTCTCTTCTCCTTCTAGTGTTCCCATGATGCGGAACTTGTTATGCTTCATGTTATCCAAAATGTTTCTTAAGCTCTCCTTACTTCTTTAATTTTTTTCTTTTTTTATATTATATTTTATTAACAGTGCTATTACAGGTGTCCTAATTTTTTTCCCTTTGCCCCCCCTCCACCCAGCACCCACCCCCAGTACCACAGGCAATTCCATCACCATTTTTCTTCTCCATGGGTCATGTGTATAAGTTCTTTGGTTACTCTATTTCCTTCATGGAACTTTACACACCCATGACTATTCTCTAACTACCTATTTATCATTCTTAATCCCCTTACCTCTTCACCAATTCCCTCACACCCTTCTCCCATCTGGAAACCATTAAAATGCTGTCTGTATCTTTGATTCATTCTCTGTCCTTCTTGATTGCCTAGTTTTCTAGAGTCAATTGTTGATAGATATACATATTTTTTGCCATTTTGTTGTTCATAGTTTTGATCTTCTTTATCTTCCTAAATAAGTCTATTTAATATTAAATATAATAAAGTTTTGGTGATGATGAACTCCAAGATTTTTCTTGTCTGGGAAGCTCTAACTAGTCCCTTCAATTCTAAATGGTAGCTTTGCTGGGTAAAGCCATCTTAGCTGTAGGTCCTTGTTTTTCATGACTTTGAATATTTTTTGCTAATCCTTTCTAGCCTGTAAAGTTTCTTTTGAGAAATCTGCTGACAGTCTTATGGGAACTCCCTTGTAGGTAACTACTTTATTTTCCCTTGCTACTTTTTAGAGTCTCTCTTTATCTTTAACCTTTGGCATTTTAATTGTGATCTATCTTGGAGTGGGCCTCTTTGCATCCATCTTGTGTGGGATTCTCTGTGCTTCCTGGACTTGCATGTCTATTTCCCTCACCAAATTAGGGTAGTTTTCTTTCATTATTTTCTCAAATAGATTTCCAATTTCTCACTCCTTCTCTTCTTCTGGCATCCTTATGATGTGAATGTTAGACTGCTTGAAATTGTCCAGAGGTTGCCTATAATATCCTCATTTCTTTGGATTCTTTTGTTCTTCCTGTTGTTCATATTGTTTGGGTTTTGGGGGAGGGTTTGTTTCCTTGTTTTCCATATCATTGTTTGATACTCAGCTTCATCCACTCTACTATTGTTTCCCTATAAATTGTCCTTTATTTCATTTAGTGTATACTTCATTTCTTACTGGAATTTTTTATGCTGCTGAGGTCCTCACTGAGTCCCTTGAGCATCCTCATAAACGTTGTTTTGAACTCTGCATCTGATAGAATGCTTATCTCCACTTCATTTAGCTCTTTTTCTGGGGTTTTCATCTGTTCATTCATTTGGGTCATGTTACTTTGTCTCCTCATTTTGGCAGCCCTCCTATGTTTGTTTCTGTGTATCAAGTGGAACTGCTTTGACTCCATGTCTTGGTAGTATGGCTCAATGTAGTGGATGTCCTGTAGGGTTCAGAGGCTCCATCACCCCTATCACCCAAGCTGGGTACTTAAGGTGTGCCCTTCATGTTGGCTGAGTACACCTTCCTCTTGTAGTTGAGCCTTGGTTGCTGTTGACAGATCAATGAGAGGGATTTACCCAGGCTAGTCAGCTGCACAGACTGACTTTCACCACTCACCACCAACCTCCATTCTCCATGGAGGATCAGCTATGCAGGGGCCACATAGTAGGCTCCAACATGGTCTTTAGCTGTCCATTCTGTGTGCTGGCCCTGGGTTTTCTCAGATGTTGGAGACCAAGTCAGCCCCCATGTGTTTTGCCTGGGGCCACCCTGCCTGAGCTATAAAGCAATCTGAGATGGCTGCTACTAGTGCTGGTATTGGAGATTCCTAGGTGAAGCCAAGCTATGAATCTAGACTGGCTACCGCTAGTATATCCTGGGACTCTCTGAGGCCAGCTGTCACTTGTTTGATAGGATTTAGGAAGTTGTGAAGTATGAGCACTGACCAGCCGTTCATATGGAAGAGCAGTTTGGGTGGGCCCATAGTTGTGTGGGGCTGAGTCTCAGCAGATCTCCAGCATAGGTGAAACAGTTTTAGCCAGGTTGATGGAGTCTCAATTATGGCACCAGCTTGCCTGCTCTTATGGGGGGATGGTTTAGAAAAGGGACAATGGTCTCTGCTCACCTTATTTCAGACATTTCAGTTCTTTTCTTTATGCCACTTATGCCTTTCAAGCTGCTGCCCCTGTCCTGGAGCTCAGAGAGGGTGAGTCTGAGTAGGTGAGCCTGTGTGTAGCTTCTTTAAGAGGAACTCCTTGGGGCTCCAGAAGTTTCTTCCACTGACTTAGTCCCCACTGGTTTTTACAGCCAGAAGTTGTGGGGACTTATCCTCTTAGCACTGGAACTCTGGGCTGGGGTGCATGGTGTGGGGCCAGGACTCCTTTGTCCCAAGATATCCCTCCAGAACTTTTATCCACCACATGTGGGTGAGGGGCCATCCCCATTCTGCATCTGCACCCCACCTACCAATCTGGATGGATGTGGTTCCTTTAATTTCGTAGTTGTCAGACTTCCATTCAATTCAATTTCTGACAGTTCTGAGTAATGGTTGTTCTATATTTTAGTTGTAATTTTGATGTGGTTGTATGAAAAGGTGAATCATGTCTGCCTACCCCACCATTTTGACCAGAAGTCTTAATTCTTTTTCCTTTTTGCTGCTCTGCCTGTGTGTGTGTTCTTTTTACCTTGTCTTCCAAATCACTCATTTGATCCTCAGCTTCATCTAACCTACTCTGTTCCTTCCAGTGTATTATTTATTTCAGATATTACAGTCTTTATTTCTGACTGATCCTTTTTGTGGTTTCTATGTCTTTTTTCATGCTTTGAGTATCTTTATAATCATTACTCTATACTCTCTATCTGATAAATTGCTTGCGTTCATTTCAGCTGGTTCTTCTTCTGGAGAATTCTCTTGTCCTTTCTTTTGGGGTCTGTTTCTTTGTCTTCCTATTTTGGCTGCTTCTTTGTGTTTTCCATCTGAGTTGTTAAGCTAATGAGCAGTTAAACTGGTCAGTTTGTTAAATTAATCAAACTGTGATCAGCAGCTGGCTTAAGCTCCACGGACAGGGGGTGGGGGGCAGAGTAATTCCTGTGGGCAGGGCTATTGCTTCCCTTTAGGTTGATGCCATTTGGAGAGGAGTGCTCTCGCCTGAGAAAGATGCTTCTGCAGTGTGGGGGGTGACTCAGCACAGGGATCCTGGTGGCTGTTTTTTCAGTTCTCTCCCCAGAGCCACCAACTCCACAGTCTCCTCAAGCATCTATAGTGCACTCTGCCCTTCCTCTGCCAGCGTCCAGTGGCTGCAAACAAAATTTGTTTGCCCTCTAAGAGGCTCTCTGCTTTTTTAGCTGTCTCTCCCCAGCAGACAGAAACCTTGCTGCTTTTCATAGTTGAACATTATCTGGATTCCTTTCTGGCTCTGGTGCTGTAGGCTGGGAAGCCCGGCTTGGGGTTTAGACCCCACACTTCTCAGGAGGAGCCCCTCCAGCTGCTGAAATATCCCTTCAGAACTTAAGCTGCCACCCATGGGAGCCCAGTCAGCCCTCTCAGACCTCTTCTGCACTCCCTGTGGTCTTCTTGTGGTAAAGCGGTTTCTTCTCTCTTTGGCTATAAGGCTTCTCTCCAGCTAGTGTTCAGTTTGTTATTCAGGATGATTTCTCTGCAATTTAGTTGTAAGCCAGATGGGTCCTGAGAGGAGTTTAGTATAGCTTCCACTTACTCGTCTGCCATCCTGGATCACATCCTTAAATACATATATTTTGGAAAAGAAAAATACCCAACTCTGCTGGCTACCAGTCACTAGACACCAGGATTTTGCCCAGTCAAAATGAATTAATAGATAAACGAGGAAAGTGCCAGGAATAAAAATCCGTTCACTTCCTCTTCATTTCCTGATAAGCAGCATTGTGGAAACAGAAGGGCAGGAGGAAAGCTGTGGCAGCCGAACTTGGCATTCCAGAGTCTAGTTATCATTTTCCCGGGTGTTGAGACAAAGCTGGGGCAGCAGGGATGCCAATTACTGGCAAGGCTGAGGTGCAGCAGGAGCTCTCCTTCCTTGCTGGTGGGAATTCAAAATGCATGGTCAAAACTTTTCATAGCCTCCAGACCTCAAATCTCGTCTTTCCTGAAATCTGAACACACGCACCGGATGTAAGAGAATGAACTTCTCACATGCTTCTCTCTAATCGTTCTCAACAGCCCCCTGGAAAGTTGCCTCACAACATGCACTTGCTCTCATCTTGTATACAAACACATTGTATATACTGATTCATTTGTTCATTACATGTACATTACTTCAGGATTTTCACATATTGTATTCTCTCAGCAGAAGACTTATCTGTTTAAATCAAGGCACATTTCCTTTTTCATTAATTTTTTAATATAATGCCCAGTTTTAAATAACTATTCACTTAATGGCTATTGAAAGCAGTGATAAGTGTTTCACTGAAGTTTTGTTTGAATGAATGTTTTATGCATGGAATTGCCTCTAAGGAAAATGGTACAGGTAGGTGACATTTTCCACCGGTGCTACATACACCATTCTCGGAAACATGTACTTCATAGAGTTTTCTGACATGTACACATATAAATAGATAGGAAAATAAATTTCCAACCTGTGAGAACTATCCGCATTCCCTTATTCTGACCTTGTACACCAGGAGATTGTACCAAAATCAGAAACAAGAACTGGAGTCTGTTCTTCATGACCTCTCCCCCAAAATTGCTCTAGTGTGACACCCCAGGTCTCCCCACCCAGTGGCGCTCGTAATTACTCTCTCTCTTAGCATTCTTAGCATCCTGCTCACATTCCCCATGATATTGTCACTCCAATGAGCATCTTTCTGCAGAGCTTCACTCTATCCAGAGACTTCTAGGCCACACCCAAACCCAAAGCAGCAGCGTGCACCCGGGAACCTTACTGCAGGGACAGCAGCACACCCAGTCACCTTCAGGCTCACCACTGGCACCCAGCAAGGCACCCTCACTTGCTCACAGAGGCCTTTTGGCTTGCCCACGGTTCACTGCTGTGCCATCACAGCTGGCCGAATCCCGGCTCAGCTCCATTTTATCACACTGACAAGTCCAGTTTACGAATGTTTCAGACATAGAGGAACTGAAGAGAAAACTAACAGATGAATTTTCAACTGTCATTACCCAAATTCCCCTGAGGCATATGCTGTATTGGATATTCAGATCCACTTCAAAGGCTGTGAAGAAATTAGTTCAGCCATAACTATCAACTTAATGCTACTACAGGAGAACAAAAGCTGATTATGTAATTATTCAAAATATGATTTTGAAGATGAAACTGTTTTGCCCTATCTTCAGTTAAAATGTTCTTATTGGGTTTGGGCTTTTCTCAAAATGATGCTATAAATCTAATCCATCTAACTGATGCTCAGTGAAGTGACTAAGTATTATGAAACAATAAGTATGGTATGTTTCATAAGCATTTTGGAACCTTATTACAACTAAATGTTCCAAAATGATGTTGCTTTGGAACTTAGCGTTACAATATAAGCACACAAATTTTAACTTCTATTACAAATTAATCATTGCAAATGAATAAAAATGCAGATTACACCAACAGGAATTTTAGTTTCTCAATAGGAAAATTGCATTATTTCTTAATCATTCAAAAGTATTCATTGAGTGCATCTTCTTGCCAGGTACTAGGGATCTCGGGGGGAAAATGTCTTTGTCCTTGTCGTTGCCCAGTCTAGTGAAGGACACATCCTGAACGCTAAGCTCACAAAGGCACAGGAAGGCATGCTGTAAAGAAAAACAAGAGGAATCAGTAAGAGCAAATAAAAGTGGACGTGTATGGTAGTTTGGAAGGACAGGTACAGCCTCCCTGAGAAACTGCCATTATACTTGTGTCCTGAGGATGAGGAGGGCTGGCCAGGTGAAAAAGGATAAGAAAGGATTTCAAGAAGAAAGGGCAGCTGGACAAGGATGCTGATTTGGAAAAGAAGTTAGGGCTTTTGAGGAATTCAGAGTAACTCAGTGTGAGTAGAGCAGAGCAATAAAGGGGAGAGTGGCAGAAATGAGACTGGAGGGGCTGGCGGGGACCTGATGACCAAGGCCTTGAAAGCTTGAACAAAGTACTGGGAAAGCACAGAAGAGCTTCCCGAGGAGGAGAAATGGCCTGGCCCCCGTGCTGCTGTGTGGGCACACTGGAAATGGAAGGAGTGGCGAAGGGACTGCTGTGATGGTCCAGCTAGATCCCGTGAATGACATGGCGAGAGGCAGGGCAGTTCAGGAGACACTGGAATCAGAAGCGATAGCACTCTGTTGTGAATTGGATGGAGGCAGCAGGGAGGAGGAGAGAACCAATTTCTGACTTGAACACTTGAGCTGACCGAGACACCACATTCTGAGGTGGGAAAAACTGGAAGGATGGGGCTGGGGGAAGGTCAAGGGCTCGGGTTTGGGCATGGAGACCTGAAGGTCCTTGTGAGACAGCCATTTGGAAATGAGACCTGGGCAGGCAGATAAATTGTCCTAGAGCTTGAGGAACAGGCTCGAACTAGAACATTTTTTTAGGATACTATATTGGAATAGTCTTTATAGTCTCGAACTGTTAGCAATGTAATCACATAGTTTGTTTAGTTAATTTGAGACCAAACATAGTTACCAAATATGTTTATTCATATTCAGAGCACATCATTTGTGGCAGATGGATGGTATTCAGGATAAGTAAATATGAAATGCCTGCCAGTTATATAAAATTTATTTTGAAAAAATGGATCATTCAAGTAATGATATATAATTTTTATAGTTAAATTTTATATAAGAAAAAATAAAATTAATCACAATCCCACCACACGATTCTTTCGTGCACATGTACGTTGGGGAACTTATAACAAGCAGCTGAAGGGAACGGAGTAGACAAACAGTCAAAGAGAATTTACTGCAAAAGAGAAGGCATGCAGCCCAGCCGCAGGAAGGATTTAATGGAAGAAGCAGAGTTGGAAGAAAAATTGTATTCATGTACTTAACAATTTTTTACTGAGCATCTACTGAGTGCCAGGGACTGTTTTCAATTCCGAAGCAAGAATCAGAGACTGCAGTGTTTTTTGTCTGGCCTGTACGGGATTTAAAACTTCATCACCATTGAAAATGTGGAATATTTTGCCAAAAAAATACGAATTTCTATCTTGCCTTAAAAAATCAAAAGAGCTAGCAACATGGGGCCTGAATTCCTCCCTGACAACAAGCGGCTGAACCTGGGTCACCTCGGCCTTTTCAGGGGTTGTGCTCTCTCCAGGGACAGATGCAGTCCCTAGGACTCCCCGGTGTCTCCCTCTTGTTTGACACTCTTCCAGCTTCCCTCATTCTTTCATGGTACTGTCCTGCCCCTGGAGAGTTTGCCATGCGTGCTGGAGATACAAAATCAAATGTCACGTGGCTGCTGCCACTCATGCCAAAAGCAAAGGAAAGCAGGGAGTGATGTGACTAGGTCTTCACTTTTGAAAAAGGAAGACTCTCGTGACTGTGTGGAGCGTGGGCTGGAGGGGAGCAGGCAGTTAAGCTAGTCATCAGAGTAATTACAAGGGGGTACATGGATGTGGCCCAGCTGAAAGCAAGAGCAGTGGGAGGGGTGGGAGTTGCTGGAGGAGGGCGGGGTTGATACCCTCTCTGAGGAGAGAGGCCTGCACAGGGTCAAGGGTTGGGTGTGTTCTGTATATTAATTACTCACATGTAAGTGTCTGTTTCAACAATGATCTCAAGTCTGTGCCATGGCTGTGAATTTATATGACACATGCTATTATGCTTTTTATATAATATACCAGACAAATTTCAAGATACGACAACTTGACTTTCTTATAATAATAATTAGCCAATTTGTGCTGATATGCATAAAGAGAACTGCAACTAATATTCTCTGAAGGGCAAATATTTTATTTCCAGCAATTGGTTCTATATAATGTAGATTACATTTCACTTTCAGGTAATTATAGATAAGTTATTGTAGATTAATGTATAGTTTAAAACATTTTTCTTTATAGTGTTTGTTTTTAAATTATAATATGTGTGTTATTGAATCACATAACATAGTAGAGATTATTATAATTCTGAAAGTAGTAAATATAAGTGTTGGAACCATGAATGTGACTACATGAATGTTACCTCATTGTATTCCCCATTTAGTACCTACATGAAAATGGGATTGTCCACCGTGACCTCAAACCAGAGAACCTTCTCTATGCAACTCCAGCCCCAGATGCGCCACTCAAAATCGGTGAGGACTTTGACCCCTTTTCCCAGAGCAGGAGAAATGTGTTATATAGAATTTTTAAATGTGGCTCCATCCAATTTCCCCTCCATTGAATTTCCTCGAATATTTGCTGTCTGTAAAGGAATAACGCACAGTTTGGAAGTCTGGAACATTAATCTGGAATTAGTGCCTAAAGTTAGTGTCACATTGCTGGACGTACAAAGGAATCACAGCTCTTGAAAATAGCAGGAATTTCAGGAGGCGGCCTTGTATTTTGTCGATGTGTTTATATTGAAGAAAATCACACATAACATAACGCTTCTTTTTTGGGTTATTAACTTTTATTCCACAAATAAGATGGAGCTTAATTTTAGATAATCAAGAACTTTGACACGAAATATTTGGTACCTACCAGTGAATTTAGGCTCCGAGTCACCTGTTTACATGAACAGTGATAAACTAAGATCTGTGTTCCCCGAAGTGTGCTCCACAGAATGCTCGTTCCTCGGCGGAGTGAACAAGGGCAAATAATTCCCTTTTGGGGAAGGTCCAAGTGCTTTGTGGAGGTGCTACTTGGTCAGATAAGTTGGAAAATGCCAACATAAACAAGACTTTTATTTTTCAGGATTTCCCACAAACCTTAAAAATGCTAATGTGCACACTGACATCTAATATAGTGGACTATGAGGTTTTACCCATAAACCTTGTTTTTTTACCCCAATAGGCATTTTGAAGAACTGTAGTGATAAACCTTGGCAAATTCTGATTCTACCAAAAGAGACTTCTCAGTTAGCATTTTAGGAAAAAAGAGCACATTAAATATTACTTTCCATTTGCCTTCCAAAGCAAATCTTCATTTGTAAAAACAAATAAATAAACAAACAAACAAATAAATAAAAGTAAAATTTATTTTAGATGGATTCTCCTTAGTAGAATCTGTTCTGTCTGGCCTGTACAGGGTTTCAAAAATTTTTAATTAAATCCTCCAAAGGACCTTGCTCTCTTAGAGGTACTCTCCTTTATAGTGCAAATTCGATGGTTTCACTGCATTCATAAGTGTTAACACCTTTGAAAATGAAGTCACACCAATGGTGGGAAGGGCTCAAACAGCATAATGTGCTCTGCAGATGCCAGACCCTGCAGGGCGCGTGCCCAGGCCCTGCTGGGCAGCCCGCATGTTCTCCTAATCGCTCCTGAAAAGCAGCGGACAGCGGGAGGCTCCCATCTCCTTTGCCTTCCCTTTCAAAGATTTTATCCTTAACAATATTTCTTTAAATGGATGGATAGATACTAATTTAGGCAGGCGAGTCTTGCTTTCTGAAGGACGTCCTGCTGCTTTCTCTGATAAGGATCAGCACCTCCGCGGAGAAATGGGTTTGTCTTTGAAGTCTAAAACGGCATCCATTCTGCACCTGCCTCTCTGGAAGACTGGCCGTAAAAGGCTTCCTGGTGCTTCCTGAGTGGGGCAGATGCAGCCCAGCACATAGACCCATAATGATAGCAACTTTCGATAATGTTTTATCTTGGTAATATTCTGAGGAATAAATAAAAAAGGATTGTTACAAAAAAAAAAGATAAAGCCATAGTCTTCACAGGAGAGTGAATTCTTACCTGTCAAATACACTAATGAATGACATTATTTGAAGTAGAATAAACCTTTTAATGTTTATTAAAACATTCTATTCTTTTATTCTTTTAATGTTCATTTCTTTGACATTCAGGAAAGTGGAATTATTTATTTTGATTTATTCTAACAGATTAAAACTTCTGAATTATATCACTAATTCTATATTGTCCTTTAGAGTTAGTTTCATAGATCTCAGAATTAATATTTAACAAAATACATTTATTCCAACCATTACTTTAACAAGAAATAGCTTATTTGCCAAAAGCTGGAAATTATAAAGTATAAAATGTTTTTAGGAATCATCTTTTTCTCTAATTGAAAGCAAGACTTAAATTATTATTGTTACTTTTTTTTAGTTTTCTCTCCCTGTTGACTGGTCACCATCTACATCCATCCCATCTTGAGATACAAAACCAAAAAAATAAATACGTTAGGTTCATTTAAAATAAGAGAAGTGTTCTATCATCTTACAACAGTTGAGGGAAAAAAACTTGTTTTCTTAATTGTTTTCTTATGTTGCCAGCTGATTTTGGACTCTCCAAAATTGTGGAACATCAAGTGCTCATGAAGACGGTCTGTGGGACCCCAGGGTATTGTGGTATGCTCTTTAGTACTGATATTTTACTTTCATTGTTATTTGAAATCTGTTTTTATTTAAAGTTCTGAATTTTTAAACTCTTAATATCTCTATTTCAAATGCTTACGATTTGATGTGAGTCTCCATAAGGAAGCATATATAAATGATGCTCACACCACCGCTTGTTCTTCATGAGGGGTTCTCTGATGTCGGTTTTAAGGAGCCCCTGTTAGAACAGCAGGGGTGGAGGGGGGCCCAGGGAGGAAGGACCGGGCGCTTTGTGTCTGCCTTTTGGGCAGTAGCTCCTCTTGGACCCACTCAGGAGTGGAAAGACCATCACCCAGGAAGAAGACAGCGAAAGAGCTTACACTTTGTTTGCATTTGTAATTAAAGCCATGAGCTCTTTGTCACTTCCCTTATTTACGAGGGAGGGTGTGCGTCGTTGATTCAGATGGTATATGGGACAACATATATACCATGTATGAGGTAGTCAGTAGTTCTCATTGATGGCACTGGCCTGGCCTCATTAACCTAAGGGCTTCAGGTGGGGTTTCCCCACAGAGTTCCCCAGTCTCTGCAGATGGACAGAGCCACAGTCCTCACACCCTCTTGCCCAGACTCCCAGGATGGTCTAAAGGCACCCATGGACAGTACACAATCGGGAGACAGAACAATAGCTGTTAATCCATGCCAGGTGAAACTCACACATTTTTTTTTTTTTTTTGGTAATGGCTAAATGAATCTGGCAACAACCTAAAGGTTGCAAATATTATCAAAATTTTCTAAAGATTTTATGAATAATGGATATGTCACAAATCAGTTAAAATCCTAACCCAGAAAATAGACAAGAGTACAAATTATCAGTCACAAGGTTAGTCATCATTTTCTTTTAGGACCATCATCTTTTTACACAGAGCTCCCTTCACTCACTCGTCTCTTCAGCAAAATCTCCTGCTGTGTACTCAAGCCTGTGCTTGGCACCAGGGAGACACATTTTCGGCTCCCAGCCACACCCGAGAGGCTTGCAATCTTGTAGGGGAACAGACATATAAACCAAAAGGAATGCTGTATTACGTGCATGGAGAAGCCACGATGGGAACGTAGGAAAAGGGTGGTATTTGGAGTTACCTGGAGTTACAGTTAGTAAGGGAACATGGAGTTACCTTAGTTCTCCATGTTATCAGAAATAGACACATAAAAGCTACATAACTAGCTCATTTTAACAACTTGTGAATTCACAGAAATCAGACTGGAGAAGGGCAGTATAACATCCACCAAAACAAATATATTATTAAATCCACAGAATTTAAATGCTAGAAGAAACTTTAAAGTTTATTTACTAAAACTCTCATTGTACAACTAGTACAGAAACCATGCATTATTTCTCTCCTTTCTTCATGTTTTCATGTTCACATAAACTTTTTGTAATTTTGTTATTAACTGGTTAGGTTTCCTGATAAATCTAAAATACTATTTCCTAGCTTTTCAATTATTCATACATTCAGTAATTACACAGAATTCAGTATATTTATATTTCTATTAGATCTTTACATTGTGCCAAATATTCTTGTTCTGGATCTTAAGCTCTTTGAGGACAAGGGTTATTTATCATAATGAGTAAATTCAGAAAAATCAAAATAACTTGTGGCTTAAACAAGATAGAAGTTGATTTTTCTCATGTTAGAAGTCTCGAGAAAGGCAGTCCTGGTGGATTCCACAGCTATGGCTTGGCAGGTGTGATGCTTCCTAGTGCCAGGGATCTGGGCTTTTTTCTGTCTTGCTCTGCCATTTCTTAGTATGCTTCCTCATGGTCCAAAATGGCTGCTTGAAATCAGCCATTACATCTGCATTCTACACAACAGGAAGCAGAAAATACTGAAAATGACTGTACCCTTTCACTATTAAATAGACTTACTGAAGCCCCACATGTCACTTCCACTTACATCTTATTGACTGGTACTTAGTTACAGCTATGCTACTTCACACTGCCACAGGAGCTGGCGGTGCATCCTAGAACTGGATATGTTGCTACCCCAAGTAAATTCAGGGTCCTGTTACTAAACATGAGTATTGTATTAGACAACTGTTTATCCCCACCACAAACTTAGGAGTAAGACTCCCATTTCCAGGGGGAAAAAAGTGAAAACCATTGCACTACACCATGTTCCCTGTAGGACTCTTCTTGCTTTGTTTTTATATATTTTATTGCCTGTAGCACTATTAGTAGACAACATTCTCTCCTAATGGTGCCGTATGCACTTTCCCTTTCTCTAATTCATATTCTTTATCCATCCTCCTCCTGTATTTCTTTCATGCCTCCAGATCTCCAAGAATACGGGAGAAAAATGAACTCTGGATTAAGTACCACTTGCCAAATGGGGTTGCCCATTTATGATCACTAGTTGCTCATCTATTGATAGAAGCATTGAAAGAGAACTGAGAAAAGAATAATAAATCAAGGATTTCCCACAAGAAAGCTGATGATTTAGTAATTGTTATCTAATACCAAACGCTAAGTATTCCAAGGATGTAGGCAGATTGCAGCAATGATCCCCTGAGAATTGAACAGCCCAGCCATGGGGAGATCAAGAGGAGATTACATTAGTGATCTTTCTGAGTCCTCCTCTGTGACTAAGAGAGAGCAGCAACCTTTCAAGGGCTTTAATAATAGTGATAAGAGCAGTTCTTTTTTGCAGCATTGAAAAATGGTCATCCTATGAATGCATGATTCATTCACTGATAAAATGAGCATTGGCTGTCTAGTAGATTCCATTCTAGACACTGAGGTTACAAGAGTAAATACAGTATGGTCTTGCCTTTCAAGTATTTTCATGGGCTATTAAAGAAAGACCTGTACACAACAAATCAAAGTTTGTTGTGGTACGTTTTTTATTTATCTGAGCCAAAGGCTCGTGGGTACAGCGTGGGTAGAGCAATTAATCCTGCTTAGGGAGGTCTGCACAGAGGAGCAGCATGTAAGCTGGACACTGAAGGGTGAGCAGGAGTTTGACAAGGGGAGGGTTGGCCAAGGCATTCTTCGTCAGCAGGTACAGGAAGGATCATAGAGGAGTGGTAGCACCTGGAAGTTCAGGGACTGGGTGCTACCTCATCACTTTGCATGAGCGGAACATAGACTCCTTGGCACAGAGAATATGGATGGACTTGGAAAGGTAGGATGGAACATATTTTCAGAGAATTTTTATGTCAGTCTAAACAATTCAGACTTGCTTTGGTGGATAATAGTGATCTATCAAAGGTTCCTAATCAGAGCCACCATATTTTTAAATCAAATCTGTTTTTTATGAGTACTGTGACAATTATGACACATGAATTTGAGGAGAAAGAGGTCAAAAGAAGACAAATTAGAAAGCTGTTGTAAATGTTCTTTCTTGTCACTTACAAACCACTTCTAAGCAGATAATGTTTTTGATCTTCTCCTAAATCTAATTATTTATTTTTTAGATACAAAACGATTATGAAAGTACTATATTAGATGCTTGTTCTTGCTATAAACAAGCCTATCTTATAGATAATGCCACCTTATAAGGAAGGCTTATTTCCCATTTATTGTTTTTTTCCCTGCGAATATCCTTACCACCCTAGGGGCTATATAATGAGAAAAGAGGGAATTGAGTGGTTGAACATTATCAAGATAATCGTTCCACTCTGCTATATAGGTATAGGCTCTCCAGGAATGAGTCATTGGCTACATTATAAGAAAAGGAGGAGAGAAAATCAAGAAAGCTGGGATGGGGGTGGGGGAGTAAAGAATTGAGATAGAAAATAGAAGTGCTTTGTGAACTCTGAAGTACTAAATATATGTATGGCATCACTTTTATAGGTTGAGGCAGGCTTGGAAGTCAAAAACAAGTAAGTTCAACGTAATATTTATTTACCAGATCGTGATAAAAATTGTATATAAACACATTTATTTATACATTCTCTTGACTCAAAAGAAATACACTAACATATTACCCTATAGTGGGAATAAATGAGGAGGCAGGACTTTAAAAATACACCTGTGTGTAGTAACGCAGACAAACTAGAAAAGCTTAGTTAGGGCAAAAAACAAGTCACAGTAACATCAGGGCAAAAGAAGTGGATTACATAGAAGAGAGTAAAGATGCAGAGTTCTGAATTTTTCTAACTTTAATATAATGATGACTATTTCTGTTTATCCGACTTACCACTAGACCCTTTATGGACAAGGCTGAAGTCCGCTGTGAGGTTCACCCTCAGCTCTTGCCCTTTCTCCCCTCACCACACATAAGTACTGTCATCACTTTGGTGAGTGTCCTTGTGCGATACTTACGTGGGGAGGAATCTGTCCATTTATAGAATGAGTTGAAAATGAGATCCATGTATACGACTGGTGAGAATCACTGTCATCTACAGGAAACATGACTTTACACGCGGACTTTACGTTGAACTTACAGTGTCTAAAGCCCATATAATTGATGGAGAGGGGAGATGTGAGCTTGTTTCCTTGCTTATAAGAGAGGTTATATCCTACGTCAGTTATCCTATGTATACTGGAAAGTGGGTGTTTATATCATTCATCAAGAAATAAAAAAAGAAAAAGCCACCCATTTGGTCTTATTCATTAAACCCTTTGCCCTAGGCTTTTAATACCAGAGGGTTCTCCTATAAGTAAATCTCAAAATAAAATCACAGCTGCTGTATGTTTAAGCAAATATTATTTCCTGGGAAATGTGCCCAGTTGAAATGAAACTCCAGGCCAGAAAATTAAAATGTGTGACCTAGCTAAATAAAATCAATGACTGGTTCTCTGAAATAGTCCATGTAGAATTCAACATGAAAGAAATTATCGACTTCCGATCATGATGGCAGTACAGGCAGACATGGCTCAACCTCCTCCCACAACCCCATCCAAATTACAACTAAAATATTACAGAATAACCATCACTGAGAAACATCAGAAGTTAATTTGAATGGAAGTCTAACAACTAAAGATCTAAAGAAACTACATCCATCCAGACCGGTAGGAGGGGATGCAGAAGCGGAAGGGGCTGCTCCCACATCCATCTATGGTGGATGAAAATTCTGGAAGGATATCTCAGGAGTGAGAAGTCCCAGCCCCACACCAGGCCCCCCCCAGGGTTCCAGTGCCAGGAAGATCAATCCCCACAACTTCTGGCTGCAAAACCAGTGGGGATTAAGTCAGTGCAAAAAACTCTGGAGCCTCAAGCAGTTCCTCTTAAAGAACCCACAAACAAACTCACCTACTCAGACTTACCTCCCTCTGGGCTCCAGGAAAAGGATAGAAGCCTGAAAGGCACCAGTGACATAAGGGAGAAATTCAAGTGTCTGACATCAAGGCAAGCAGAGACCATTGTCTGTTTTCTGAATGCCCACCCCCCTGCTGAAACACACACACACAGCCGAGAGCTGGCAAGTTGGTGCCATATCTGAGACTCCATCAACCTAGCTAACACTGTTTGCCTTGCCTTGGAGATCCCCTGAGACTCTGCCCCTCCGAACTTACAGGCCCATCTAAGCCGCTTTTCTATATAAATGGCTGGTCTTGGCTTATGCTTCACAATTCCCTAAATCCTATCAAATAAGCAAGAGCTGGTTTCATGAGCCTCAGGCCCAGCACTAGCAGCAGCCAGACTAGATTCACAGCTTGGCTTCACCTGGGAATCTCCAAGCCCAGAACTAGTAGCAGCCATCTCAGATTGCTTTATAGCTCAGACACGGTGGCCCCAGGAAAAACACAGGTGGGAGCTGACCTTGTCCTGTAACACATGGGAAACCCCAGAGCCTGTGCCCCCTGTAGTCAGCTACAGACCACATCAAAGCACCACCACACTGGTCTTGCACAGCTGACTCTCCGCAGAGGGCAGAGGGTGGTGGTCAGTGGTCACAGCCAGTCCTTGTAGCTGACTGGCCTGGATAAATCCCTCCCATTAATCTTCCGAGAGCAACCAAGGCTCAACTACAAGAGGAGGGTATACTCAGCCCACATGAAGGGCACGCCTTGAGTACCCATCTTGGGTGATAGGGATGGCAGTGCCTCTGGACCCTACAGGACATCTACTACATTAGGCCACAGTACCAAGACACGGAGTCAAAGCAGGCCTACCTAATACATAGGAACAAACACAGGGAGGCTGCCAAAACAAGGAGACAAAGAAACATGACCCAAATGAAGGAACAGATCAAAACTCCAGAAAAAGAGGTAAATGAAATGAAGATAACCAATCTATCAGATGCAGAGTTCAAACCACTGTTTATAAGGATGCTCAAGAAACTTAGTGAGGACCCCAGCAGCATAAAACAGTTCCAGTAAGAAATGAAGGATATACTAATTGAAATAGAGAACAGTTTACGAGGAAACAGCAGTAGAGTTGGTAAAGCCAATAATCGAATCAATGATTTGGAACATAAGGAAGCAAAAAATAACAATCATAACAAGAAGAATCCAAAAAATATGAGGATAGTATATGCAGCCTCTGGGAAAACTTCAAACAGTCCAACATTTGCATCATAGGGTGCCACAAGGAGAAGAGAAACAGAAAGAAATGGGAAATCTATTTGAAAAAAGAGTGAAAGAAAACTGCCCTAATTTGGTGAAGGAGATAGACATGCAAGTCTAAGAAGCACAGAGTCCTAAACAAGATGGATGCAAAGAGGCCCACACCAAGGTACGTCATAATTAAAATGCCAAATGTTAAAGGTAAATGTTAAAGAATTTTAAAAGCAGTTGGTTTCTCAAAAGGAACTCTGCAGGCTAGAAGGGATTGGCAAGAAATATTCTAAGTCATGGAAAGCAGAGGCCTACAGTCAAGACTGCTCAACCCAGCAAAGCTATCATTTAGAATCAAAAGGCAAATAAAAAGCTTCTTCGATAAGAAAAAACTGAAGGAATTCATCATTAGCAAACCGCGAAATTTTAAAGGGATTTGTTTAAGAAAAAGAAGATCAAAACTGTGAATAATGAAGTGGCAATAAGTACATATCTATCAACATTTGAATCTAGAAAACAAACTAAGCAAACAAGAAAAACAGAGACAGAATCATGGATACAGAGAGCATTTTGATGGTTGCCGATGGGAGGGGAGTGTGAGAGAATGGATGAAGAGGTGAGGGGATTAAGAAGTACAAATAGGTAGTTACAGAGTAGTCATGGGGATTTACCATATGCGTGAAATGGAAATGGAGCAGCCAAAGAACTCATGACCCATGGACAGGAACAAACAGATGAGGACTGCCTGAGGGAGTGGAGGGGGTGCTGGGTGGAAGGGGCCAAAGGGGGAAAAATCAGGACAACCATAATGGCATAAATAGTAAAATGTAATTAAAAAAAAAGAAATTCTCTACATCTTGCTGTTGGAAAAAGATATTGGTTAAAAAGAGAATCGATCGCACCATGACTCTTGATAAATGTGCTACAATGTAACCATGTGATATTACTATCAAAATGTCTTATTTAGTTTAGGTGTTTAAGGCTTAAAGTCAGTGCATATTCAAACTTACACCTGCCAATTACAGAAAAAAAGTATAGCTGACCCTTGAACTCTCGGGGGTTAAGGGTATCTACCCCCAACAGTCAAAAATCTGTGTAGAACTTCTGACTCGACCAAAACTTAACTATAAATAATCTACTACTGATGGGAAGCCTTACCAATCACACAAGCTGTTAGCACATATTATATGCACGTATTGCATACTATATTCTTATAATAAAGTAAGCTAGAGAAGAGAAAGTGTTATTAAGAAAATCATAACAAAAAGTAAACACATTTATAGTACTGTATTTTGGGGGCCAGTGTAATTCACACCCATGTTGTTCAAGGGCCAACTGTATAAGCTGTTAGAGCAGAAAAGGAACTAATATGGTGATGGGTTAGATTTAAAAATATATTTCTAATACCAATCATTTAATTCATTAAAATATGTATTGATATTTCATATTTCTACTTCTCTATTCAAATTCTATTTTCAGAGTCCGGAGCTGTTAAGAATTCATTATCACTTGGCATTTGCCAATCTTGTTATTACAGTGATAATTCTATGTTGTTGCCACATTGTAATGTTTTAAAGAAACAACCTATTATTTTGGCAGAAATAACCAAAATTAAAGAAAATTTTTAACAACTTGCAGTCAGGCAAAAGAGATTTCCGCCATGGGAACACTCAGTAATATGAAAAATGAAGGAATGTTTAAAAAGAAATAAAAGAAGTAAATATAAAATATAAGCATTCAGAATAGTTTCATAAAACATATATTTTGTGGCCCTGGCTGGTGTAGCTCAGTGGATTGAGCATAGGCCTGTGAAGCAAAGGGTCACCGGTTTGATTCTCAGTCAGGTCACATGTCTAGGTTGCAAGCCAGGTCCCCAGTAGGGGACACATGAGAGGCAACCACACATTGATGTTTCTCTCCCACTCTTTCTCCTTCCCATCCCCTCTCTCTAAAAATAAATAAATAAAATATTTTTAAAAATAAGCATATATTTCGTGCCTTTTTAGGGGACTAAAAAGCTAAGAGAAAATACAAGTTATCAAATTACATTGATAATCAAATCACACAAGAGATGATCTTAGCTGAGAATTAATGAAACACCGCCAATGATGACTTTCTTTTTACTATAAACTTTTTAAAAACTAGAAGAATTAAATACATAGCGAAATGTCAACTGCACTTTCTGTGACGTGCTGCTCCACAGGCCGGTGTGTGCACACTGG
>PVKM010001846.1:0-71679 GCA_004027735.1 Carollia perspicillata
TAAATAAGACAGACCTACTCTCTTTACTCAAAGGACCAGGAAAGGTGAAGGCCAACATCTACTTTACATCAAGGATACTGGTTGGTTGACTCACTTACAGGAGCAGCTTCAAAGCACCAGCATACTGAAATACCACTGCCCCACACCTGCAGCAGCACTAGCCAAGCAGATCCAACCACTGGGACAGCAGTACCCACAGAGGGGCCCTGCACGTCCTAGTCTTCCACCCAGTAGGATAAAGAGACACAAACCAAACAGCAGCTGGTCCTATCTTCTCTTCTTCTTGGAACACACAGTGGATGTTCCCACTAACAATAGGCAGCCTTGGAAGGCAGCTTCTGACACTGAAGGAGTCACCAGCAGGTTTTGAGCAAGAGCTACAGTAGCAACATAAGCATGAAGAAACACAGAAAAGTATTTCAAGAGCTATGAAAAGTAGCCATTGCCAACACAGCACAAGAAAGGAGATGAGAATCTACCTCCTAACCCTGCATAGAATAAAATCACTTATTTTCTAATATAATAATCAAAATGTATATTACTCATCACTTCAAGAACCAGGAAATCTACAGTATGACTGAGGAAAGAGACTTAATGGATGTCAATACTGAAATGAAACAGTTTGTTGGGATTATCTGACCATGATATATCAAAAATATGTCCAAAATGGATGAAACAAATAAAATAAAATTTATTATAAGATAGAGACATTTAAAAATGACTAAGAAAATTATAGAACTGGATAGTACAATAACTGAAATAAAATTTCATTAGATGGATTTAATGGTAGAGCAGACATAGAAAGAATAGACTCAGTGATTTAAAGACAGATCAATAGAATTTATTCAACTTAACAGGGTAAATAGATTTTAAAAAAACAGAACCTCAGGAATCTGTGGGACAATGACAAAAAATGAAACTTATACCATTAGAGTGACAAAAGAAAAAGAAATAAAGAGTAGGGGTGGAAAAGTGTTAAAAAATAGGTGGAAACTTCCCAAATTTGGTAAAAAAACATATAATTAGTACATATTTAATAATCCTAAAAATGCTATGTTGGATAAGCTCTAAAAGTTATCACCGAAGCATATCATCATTAACCTTTAAAAAGAGAGGACATAAAACCTTATAAATGTCAAGAATGAAATGATATACTATCTTTGGAACAACAAAAGTTCAAATGATAGATTTATCATCTGGCCATTGAGGCCAGAAGAAGTGGAACATTTTCAACTGATGGAAAAAAATAGACATTAGTCCAGAATTATATATCCTGAGAAATCTTCTTTAAGAATGAAGGAGAAATAAAGGCATTCTCAGATTAAGGAAAATTAAGACAATTCACTGCAAGCAGATTTGTCTTTTAAAAATAACTATAGGAAAATCTTCAAAGAAAATGATAACCAAGGAAAGGTAAAACCTTCGGAATAAGTAAAAGTAAAGATAAAACATAATGCAATTTTTGAATTTATGAGTTTATTTAATAATATTTTATGGCTAAAGCCAAAAAATTAACATGTTCTAGTGTGATGCTCAATGTATGTATGTTGAATAAGCAAGCACTTGTTACAATTGTAGTAAAAGTTGAGAGGCTAAAGGGACCTAAACGGAAGTAAGTTTTCTTCAACAATTACCAATAGTTGCAACTAAATAACCATAAACATATAATATTAATACCATGGGAATACCAAAAATAAACAAACTAAATCTCATCAACAGTTTTTATAGACATATATAAGCTTATTTTAAGATGTATATGGAAGGAAAAAGTGTCCTAGAAGAACAAAACTACCATGCTTTTAAAAGAGAAGACTAAGAGGAGGAACACTATTCCTGATGTTAAGGGATACTATATAGCTGCAGTTCAGGGCCATGTCATACTAACAGAGAACCCAGAAATAAACCAACACAAATGTGCCCAATTAATTTTTAACAAGGGAGCAAAAGCAATTTAATTGAAGAGAAGTAGCCTTTCCAAAAACCTGTTGTAGAGTAATTAGACATTCATGGGCAAAAACAAACAAACAAATCTTGACCTAAGTCTCACATCTTATACAGAAACTAATTCAAAGTGATTCATGGAGTTAAATGTAAACATAAAATTATAAAAAATCTGGAAGAAAATTAGGAGAAATCTTTGGTACCCAGGACAAAGCAAAGAGTCCTTAGACTTGGCATGAAATGTGATCTGCTAAATAAAAAATGGTAAATTGAGCTTCATCAAAATTAAAATTTTTTGCTCCCTGAATGCACTTATTGAGATGATTACAAATTGCATATTAAAAAGGAAATCTTTACAAATGGCATATCTGGAAGAGATCTGATATCTAACATAAATTTTAAAACTCTCAAAACTCAATAGTAAGAAATAATTCCAGCCCTGGCTGGTGGAGATCAATGGACTGAGTGTGGGCCTATGAACCAAAGGGTCCCCTGTTCAATCCCCTGTCAGGTCACATGCCTGGGTTGTGGGCCAGATCCCCAGTAGGGCTTCTCAAGGGGCAACCACACATTGACGTTTCTCTCCCTCTCTTTCTCTCTCTCTAAAAATAGTAAATAAATAAACCTTTAAAAACAAAAAGAAATAATTTGAATTTACAAATGTGCCAAAGATATTAGCAAAGGGAATAAACAGATGTCAAATAAGGCCATAAAAATGTTTAAAATCATTATTGGTTAAGAAAATGCACATTAATACCATAATATACCTATAGGAATATCTAAAATTAAAAAAATAGCGACAAAACCAAAAGCTGGTGAGGGTGCAGAGAAAATCAATCACTTATATATTGTTGGTGGGAATGTTTGCAAAAACAGTTTGGCAGTTTCTTTAAAAATTATACAAGTAATTGTCATACAATCTACCATTTAAACTCTTGGGTTTTTATCTCAGAAAAATGAAAATGTATGTTCACACAAAAACCTGTATGTGAGTGTTTAAAGTAGTTTTACCTCTTTACAAAATTATTTCCCGTATGTACTATCCATCACATGTGATTTTGTTACAAGTTTAAAAAAACAAAGGACATGTTTCTATTACTATTTTAATGATACGTAGGCCAAGATTCAAAGGAAGTCACTTAAACACTCATAGTTAAATAAGTTGAATAATGGAATCTTGGAGAAATATTAATACCCTTCAATTCCCACCCTCCCAACCATACAGACTATTATAATAAAAATAAGAGAATTAGCAAATTTTAGCTACTTCCTTCCAGATGTAACCTCAATGATTATATTGGAAAAAGTTGGAAAATGTTGCCAGTTCAGAGGCATTTTTCTTTGTTTGTTGTAACTGAATATAGATGTAAAAGACTGAAACATCACATAACTAAAAATTTTGAATAACACTATAGTAGCCTGATGAAATAAGGAAATACGACATGGTCAGAAAAAGTAGAAAAAAATAATTTAAAAAATGCCAAAATATCATACAGGTGATCTTATCTCATGCTATTTACTGTGATCCTAAATTGGTTCATATATAATTTCCCAGTATCCTGTGTTTATGTAACTCTTTTTCAAGGAGATCAGAGCTCTTGACACTTCAATTAAGTCAACCATGAGGGTCAGCACATATTTACATATATGCTAAAAGAACCATGTATTTCTCCAAAATAATATTAAAACTGTCTCTCTTCTACTGAATTTGATGAATCTAGGAGTCACTGGGATACACAGGTTAAATATGTATACAATTTCCTTGCCATACATTGGTCTCATTAAGTTGGGGTAAAAGCATTGTAGAGGGGGAAAAGTGTCATTCTCAAAAAATAAGTTGATTTGTGGAAAAGTTAAAAAATATATTATTAGCCCTGGCTGGTGTGGCTCAATGGATTGAGTGCAGGCCTGCAAACCAAACAGTCGCTGGTTCAACTCCCAGTCAGGGCAGATGCCTGGGTTGTGGGCCAGGTCCCAGTTGGCAGCACACAAGAGGCAGCCACACACTGATGTTTCTCTCCCTTTCTTTCTCCCTCCCTTCCCCTCTCTCTAAAAATAAATAAATAAAATATTTTAAAAATATATTATTAAAGATGTACTTAACATTGCTGACAATGTACTTATCATTTAGTCTTCAAAGTGTTAAAATTAATTAATATAACATGGTCAGAGAAACCAGTAAATATGTTTAGACTTTTCATTGTTCTCAGAAGTCAAAAAACCATAACAGATATGTATAACCTATGCAGTGTTCCAAAAAAATGTTTTAAAGAAGAACACATTCACTGTGGTCACACAGTATATTATGAACTCTTAGAAAAACGTCCAGTGAAATTTTAACAGCAATGTGTTATTATTGTGATTACTATTCTTATTCTGAAGTTCTTAAGTAGAGGACTGAAGAAAACATAACTGATGAAACAACTTGCCACTCTAGTAATTTTACTGGAACACCACGTCTCTTTATGAAAGGCCTTAAAAATGGAACTTAGGGAAAGATCAGTTCAAGGACTGTCCTTCTTCCCAAACACATTTTCTCAAGTTGTCATTTTATAAGTACATTAGTTTTGCTCACTGGCTCTTTCCCATTTTATTGTACATAAAGCACTGTAAACCTGTATGCTAATGACCAACTGTTATAGGAATGACAAAATGAGAGACCATTATGTGACAAACATACAGTAGGGGTAGAAGCCAGTAAATGATGTCAGCCGTTATACCCTGTTTGCTGTTCTCAACATGTGACTTCCTAAGACAACTTTTGGTAATATGTTATCATTTTGGAGGTTAATCAACATGCTAAAAACAATCCTTTGCAGAAAACGCAGTATGGTCACTACAGCGTTTTTTGTGATAAAAAATCTTGAAACTTTTATAAACTCAAGTTGAAATTATGCAACACTATCCTTTACCTTTATCATTAGATTTTGTTGAATTCTAATAATTAGTCTACTTTCAACATGACAGAGGCTTCTATTCTTGCATTTTCTGCAAAAGATTTTTTATCAATTTGTCATTAGTGACTAACTCTAGAATACAGTAATTCACCCAAGAAACATCGTTGCATGTTTCCAGACTGTGCATTTATAAACTTCCTTTACAATGAGCCTATTTGTCTTCTCATACATACCACTATGCACTGTGCTATCAGAAAGGGATATTAAGTTTAGCCAATATGTTAAACAAGAGAATGAATTCTTTATCATTACATCAGGAGGTTCAGTGATAGGAAAGAAAGAGAATAATGTAAATTTTGATGAAGAAAAAGAAAACCATATAACATAAAGAAGATATTTCTGATACTACTAGGGAAGAGAATTTAAATATTTTAAAAGACTGAAATAAGGGATCTAAATGAGGGTATGGTAATTTAAGTATCATCAACTTCAATTTCTGCTGTGCTGTAAGGTCAAGATTAGTGAAACCTACTAGCTCCATCAATATTTCCAGTATTGAATATAATTACTCAAGATATTTTTGGAAAAGAATAGTGTTTATCTTTGAAATAAACTAGTGGGGCCCTTCCTTTGCTTACTGAGAACAACCTGAAGCGAACATCTTGGCTAGTATCAAAAATGTATTAATTTAGTTGTACATGCCTTAGGCATAGAAAATAAAACATCAGAGTTTACATGATTAATATTTCACAGAATTAAGAACAGAATAAAAAATAAGGAAATCAAAGCAGTAATCTTTTCTTTATTTGTAGTGGAGGTGATGAGATTTTATCATCTATTGCAGAAAGGCACATAGCAAAATCAGAATCCCAATTTCCCTAAATGCTTAGATCCAAATTTTCCAGGGACAGAAGAAAATACAGTAATATGTCAACATGCCTGAAGAAAATTCACATATAGTGTTATGCATACATATTATATACAATAGTGAAATGCAGTGCAAGTCTCTTACATAGATGACAAGGGCAGATACAGATTTCTACATATTTAGTTATCTCACAATTGAAGTTCAACCTCTTTGGAAGAAGAAATAAAAGGAGTGAATGAATATTCAAGAAGAAAGCTCAGACATTGAATATGACTTTATTTTCTATAAGGTAAAACTAGATGAAGAGCTAATAGACTTATTTGTACCCTACAAAAATAATATAAAAGTACCCAAACAGCCCTGTCTGGTGTGACTTAGTGGATTAAGCACTGGCATGTGAATGGAAAGGTTATCAGTTTGGTTCCTGATCAGGGCCTGGGTTGTGGGCCAGGTCCTTAGTTTGGGGCAAGACAACTGATAAATCAATGTATCTCTCCAGCACTGGCTGGTGTAGCTCAGTGGATTGAGTGTGGGCCTGCAAACCAAACAACCACAGTTCGATTCCCAGTCAGGGCACATGCCTGGGTTGCAGGCCAGTTCCCCGCAGGGGATGCACAAGAAGCAAACACACATTGATACTTCTCTCCCTCTCTCCTTCCCTTCCCCTCTAAAGACAAATAAATAAAATATTTTTTAAAAATTGATGTATCTCTCACACATTGGTGTTTCTCCATCTATCTCTTTCTCCCTCTTTTCTACTCTCTTTAAAAGTAAATAAACAAAATCTTTTTTAAAAAAATACCAAAACAAAACTGACCCAGAAATTTTCAACTGATAGAGATCTCCACAACATCAGATATGTTCTGTCAATTTTTGACATAGATTTATTAAAATGAACTGTTAAGAAAGTGATTATTAGACAAATGGAGAAATGAAAAATTCTTAACAATGTGACTTATTAGGCTATTTCATCCAAACTTTCTAATAATAAAAGTGAGTTTTTCTTTCCTTTGTTTCTTTCTTACAATAGATTTATTCAGTTCTTTATCTGTGTAAAACACTGTGCTGGGCACTGGTTATACAATTTCTTCCCACTTCAATTTCACAGTGTAATAAGTGATAAAATTAAGAATTTAAAACACAATGCAACAGGTGTTATAAAGGCAGTACAGATTTAGGGGTCATGGATGAATACCCAAGGTGCCTTCTAAGCTCCAATCTGAAAAATGAGTAGGTGTTATACAGTGATAATGACAGTGGTTGTATTCTCTCTGTTGGAGGGAAGATACTATATAGTGGATTGTTGGAAATAGTACTCCTCAGTAAACAAGTTCCTAATAAGAAGGGCACAGAGAAGTGGGCCAATCCAAGATAGTAAGGATGTTAGGCGTTATAATACATGATAGGATATTTAAATGTTGTATCATCCTGAAAGGAATGAGGGACCAGTGGAGTGTTTATTTTTAACGAGGTAATATGGTGGTATTTTGTTGCTGTTGTTGAAACTGATTCTTTATGTTATATAAGACATGAGTTGGAAGACTAAAAACCAAATAAATTACATCGTAGTAATATTAAAGTAGATTAGAAAAGTGGCAAATAATTTTTGTCAGCTTGGCATAACTGGTATAAATCTGACTTGGTCATGGTGTATATTTTTTTTATGTATTTTTGGATTTGATTTGCTATTTTGTTGAGGATTTTTTGCATCTATATGGACCATATTCATGAGAGATATTGACCCATAGATTTCTTTTCTCATAATGCCTTTGTCTGGGTATGGTATTAAGGTAATTATTAGGTCATAGAATATTGGAAAGCACTCCCTCTGCTTGTATCTTCTGAAAAAGATTATATATTTAGTGTAATGTTTTTAAAAAATATTTGGTAGAATTCACCAGTGAATTAATCTGAGTCTGATATGTTCTCTTAGAAGTATATTAATTATGGATTAATTTTAATAGATAGATGGCTATTATTATCTTTTACTTTTCTTATGTAAGTTTTGGTATATTGTGTCATTCAAGGGATTATGTTATTTCGTTTAGATTTTCAAATTTGTGGATGTAGAACTATTCATAGTATTCCTTTTCTGTGCTTTCAATGTTGATGAAATTTATAGTGATGTTCACTATTTTCATTCTAATATTAGTAATTGTGTGTTCTTTCTTTTATATTTAGTTAGCCCATAAAAGTTAATGATTTTTGATCATTTGGTTTAGTTTATTTTCTCTGTGCATTTCTTATTTTTAATTTCATTGATTTATGCTCTATTTCCTTATTTCTTTCCTTCTGTTTACTTTGGTTTTGATTTGCTTTCATTTTTGTAGTGTCCTGAAGTGCAAGCTTACCTGATTGATATTATAACCTTTAAGTATTTTTAACCCTCAAGTTGTCACATTTTAATAGTTTACTATTTGAAATATAATCAATCAAAACTCCCATTTTTATGTTTGCTACAATTAAAACAAGTGCACTATACTTCAAATATAAACAAGTGTGTATATATTTGTGTCTCTTTTCAATAAATTCACACACATACCTATTACACATTTCTTTTTTCTTTCATAAAACACTAAATATATTTCTCTTTTAAATAATTTTAAAATATTCTAACCACTTTTGATTTCCTTGGTTCTCCATTTGCCTTCATTCTAGTTATAAATAAATAAAACAAGATCACATTCATGTTCCTTCAAGTTAAAAGTAATCTTTTGTGCTTGGGTATAGATTACACATCCAACTATTATATTCCAGTTAATAATCGTTTATCTTTAGAAATAGAATAATAAATATTGTCACTTGTCTTGACAAATCAGGAGAAATTTAAACTTCTGATAACCTCTTTAAACTTTCTTTTTGAAATAGAAAATATTTCAGATACTTAAACTGAGAAGTGAATGTATAATTACTGTAAAATCTGTTTACTCAAAGCAAATTAATCTAATGATATTTATAACTTAAATATAACAGAAATTAGCAAGTTGTATGACTGTTCCTACTGACAGAAATAATTTTTCCACCTTTGAATGGTTTCCTATATTTAAGTGGAAATTTCAACCAAACCTGGTTTCTCTCACTACAAATTGCACTGTTGGCTCTACTCCAAAGTGTAGGCTTTATGAACATTTTAATCTTACTGCTTTCATCCATATCCTTTACAAATTCTTGATAATCCTCAGTTATTATTGCTAAGATGGCAAATTCTCTATATATAACCAACTATGAAACATTTCCAAAACTGTTGCATAAGTTCTGGAGTAATTTTTCCCTTTGTCTTATAGTAAAGAAGGAAAATTTATGCACTTGTTACTTTTCCCAGCTTTATTGAAGTAAAATTGACATATAACATTGTGTAAGGCATACAGCATGTTGATCTGAAACATGTATAGCAAAATAATGAGTGAGGATAGCAAAGTGAGGTTAGTTTACACCTCCATTACCTCATATACTATTTCCTTTTTTGTGGTGAGAATAATTTGAGTCTACTTTCTTAGCTACTTTCAAGTATTATATATAATAGAGTACTGTTAAGTATAACCACTATGATATACATTAGACCCCAGAACTTATTCTTCTTTTACCTGAAAGTTTGTATCCTTTGCCAATGTCTTCCCATTTTTTCCTTCCCAAGTCCCTAGCTGTCACCATTCTTCTCTGTTTCTGAGTTTGCCATTTTTTAGATTTCACATATATGAGTAATATCATACAATGTTTATCCTACCATGTGCGAGTTATTTTACTTAGCATAATACCTGCAATATTCATCCATTTTGTTGCTAAAAGCATGATTTCCTTCATTCTTATGCTGAGTAATATTCTAATTGAGATGTATACTATATCTTCTTTATTAATTCATCCATAGACAAAAAAATAGGTTGTTTTCATATAACTGAGCTAATGTGAATAATTCTGCAGTAAACATAGAGTGAAGATATCTCTTCAAAATCCTCGTTATTTTATTTGAATATATATTCAAAATTAGTATTTCTAGGTCATATGATAGTTCAATTTTTAATTTTTTGAAGGACCTCCCTCCATACTGTTTTTCATAGTAGCAGTGCCCCTTTATGTTACCACAAACAGTGCAAAGGATTCCCTTTTTTCCACATTTTTGTCAATATTCTTATCTCTTATCTTTTTGATGGCAGCCATACTAACAGTGTTGAGGTGGTATCTCTTTGTGGTTTTGATGTGTGTTTCCCTAATGATTGGAGATATTAAACATCTATTTATGTTCCTGTTGTCCATTTGGAAGTTTTCCTTGGAAAATAGTTATTCAGTTCTTCTGCCCATCTTTTATTTTTAATTTGTGGTTTTTTAGATTTTATTTATTTATTTTTAGAGAGAGGGGAAGGAAGAAATAAAAAAGGGAGAGAAACATCAATACATGGTTGTCTCTTGTGCACACCCTGCTGGGGACCTGACCCACAACCCTGACTGGGAATTAAACTGGCAACTCTTCAGTTTGTAGGCTGGCTCTCAATCCACTGAGCCATGCCAGCCAGGGCCCTCTACCCATTTTTAATTGTATTATTTGTGGGGTTTTGTTAGTTTGTTTGCTTCTATCTATGAAGCAGTATTATACACTTTGGATATAGACCCTTATCAGGTATATGATTTGAAAATATTTTCTCCCACTCCACTGATCGCCTTTTAATTTTATTGATGGTATATTTTGTTGAGTGGAATCTTTTTAGTTTGATGTAGTCCACTTGTTGTTTTTTTTTCTTTTGTTGTTTGTGCTTTTGGTGTCATATCCAAAAGAAAAATCTTTGCTAATACCAATGTCAAGGAGATTTTCCACCATGTTTTCTTTAAGGAGTTTTGTGGTATCAGTACTTATTTTTAAGTATTTAATCCATTTCAAGTTATTTTCTGTGAGTGTTCTAAGTTAGAAGTTAAATTTTATTCTGCGGCATGTGCACCTATAGTTTTCCCAATACCATATGTTGAAAAGGGTATCTATCCTTTTCCCATTATGTATTCTTGGCTCCCATATCAAATGTTAATTGACCATATATGCAAGGGTTTATTTCTGGGCTCCCTATTCTGTTGCATTTGTCTATTTGTTTATTTTGATGATGGTACCATTCAGTTTAGTTTTCTATATCTTTGTACTACAGTCTTTTAAACTATCAATGGAAGTCAACACAAATTAATTTGTCCTCACCAATTTTACACATCTTGTGTTAAAAAATGAGAATGCCCTGGTTATGATTTTACTTAGCATAATACGTTCTGCAGAAATAGCAGCTATTTCTACAGACCCAAGGGTAATATTCCCTTAGTTCAAGAGCACACACATACACTATGCATTAATAAACACACACTTCTCATACTATTCATATTTTTCCTATGGGCCAGTACATACATCAATTCACTAAGAAAGAATTATTTTCCTCAGAATATTGCTTGAAAATTACTTGGAAAAGGTCGTTTAAATACTGCTGAAATCAATGACTTTAGGGGAGGTCTACAATTCTTACATTCTCTTCTATCTACTCTAAGAATTTGAAATATTCTTGACTAAAAGGTACAATTCAAGTATTCCATTCATAACTTAGTATTAAAGGTGTACCCCCTGTTTCCTTAGTTACTGATTTTTTTTTCATTTCCTTCTAGGCCTTTGCAATATAAGTCTGTAGTACAAACCTGCTGGGAAAACATGGAGTGATAAGCCAGTGTTATAGAGGTATATTCTGACTTTGGTATCAAGTACATTATCTCGGCATGCCCATCTTTTTTTTAATGGAAAAGTAAGAAATGTCTTTGATGGAAACATCAAAGATTGCTAGAAAATCTATTATGGCTTCTGTGTATGGGTAAAAGCCTTCGGTAAAATATACAGTAAAACAATTAAAGAAAAAGACATAGATGAATGAGGTACAGTTTTAAAAGAATGTGAAAAAAAGCACAATTTCAATTACAGAAGGGAAACTAATGACCACAAATATGCAATATCACATAAAATATTAGTGACAATTGCTTGATTTTAAACTATTCTTATTATACTATGATTCCTTATTTTGTTGATGTATATAGTCAACATACATAAATGTAAAATAAAAGTAGGTGGAAAAAATTTAAACAAATAAACATCAACGCGTAATGATTGATAAAGTCCTATCATCTCCAAATTCATAAACACTTTTTATATATAACTGCTATATGGTAATAATACCTTAAAATGTTTGTCCTAGGCCATCAGCAATAAAGCATGCTTAATATAGCATAAGTAAATGTGGATAAGTATTAAGCATATCATTGTAACTCCCTGCTATGTGTCAGAGTGTAAACAAAAGCTTTCTTCTACATTTTAAGTGCCTATATTTTATCTCTGCTCTGTTTAATTTTACATTTAGATTCTTTGAAGCCTAATTTTATGACTTAAAATGTTTTGAAGCTTAATACCCTACTTGTCATTAAAAACAGTGGAAAGCCAATTGAAGTAATGCTGAAAAAGAAGAAATAAAAATGAATGCAAAAGTCCCATCTGGTGAAGAAAATGTTATGTGCCAAATTCTCATTCCATGGGATTTTCTGGCAACTAGATATGAGAAGAATCTAGCTTAGATAGAAAACATGTTATTTAAGAAATAAGGTGGTGAGACAGTTCATGAATTATTATTGTATTTCTTCATTAGCAATTATAGAATCTGCATATTAGCTAAAAGAAGCTAAAAGATAATTATAAAGCATTCTGATAAAATTAAGGGATGTGTAACAATAGGCACAGAGGTTATAATAATAACAAAATGATGGCTGCTGACTTCAGCATTTTTAATTTGCTATTATATTCTGTTAAAATGCCTTTATTAGAGAATTTGATGTGCTCCTGAAATAAAAATTAAGGTATATGGCAACATGGAGGGCCTTAAAAGAAAACTTTCCAGAGAGGAAGAAACATTGCCAACCTTTGATAAACCAGAAAATACCGTATAAGAAAAAAATAGTTGATGATATTAGAATTACTTAGCCTTGAGTGAAAACATTAAAGATGACAATAACTTTCTTTAGACACAGAAAATTTTCTATAAAGAGTTCTGTATATGCACTTTAAATAAATCTAAATCTCCTGCTTGGAGAAATTTCTGATGGTCAGAGATGTGATAAAATGACAGTAGCAAAAACATTATCCAAATAGAATAAATGTAAAAGAATAATTGCTTATGACAAATTGAGAACAGTGAGTTGTGATTTTAATTATTCCTGATGTATGATCTTGGGAAAAATCACTTACCTTTCTGTGTAATTTGTCTGTGGCTTTATTTTATTGTTATTATAATCTTTGCACTTATTGTTATGCATGGCTATGATTTTCTCAAACAGTTCATGATCATCTTCTAGCTACCTTCAGCTACCTTCCTGCAGTCTTCTTATTAATAAGTTCAAAAGATTGACTGGATTCAGTTTAAGGTAAATTATAATTCTGAAATGGCATTCTTCTAATGTGATGGCCCTCATTATCACATGTCATCAAGATGTTTTATGTTCCATAATCAAGGTGTCAAAAGCTAAATATGAGTTTACCTAAATCTCAGGTGACAAGCACAAGGCCTGTGGGCCAAATCTGGCCCTCCACCTTGTTTTATCTGGCTCAGCACCTTGTTTATACCCAGTGGCAGCGCTGAGCTCCTTGTCCCTAGTTAAGGGGTAGTTATATTTATAAAGTCCTAAAATTATGTTCGGCCCTTTGAAGGCAACCACAAGGCTTTATGTGGCTGGCACCTGGTGAAAATGAGCTTGACATCCAAAACTTTTAATATTCATTGTATTGCATATATTTAATGCATATTAAGTATGTAATTCAAATGCAAGTTCAGTGCTAAATTATAGAAAAATTAGTGAAATAAAGCTCTTACATTGTGCCCTGATCTAGGAAAACAAAGTGAACTCTTACCTTACATATCTATACTTATCCTTGATCAGGCATGTATAGTTTGCTTGACAGAATTCTGCATGTAAGCTGAAGGTAGCTAGAAGATGATCATTAACTGTTTGAGAAAATCATAGCGATGCATAATAATAAGTGCAAAGATTATAATAAGAATAAAATAGCCCTGGCTGGTATAGCTCAGTGGATTGAGCACGGGCCTGTAAAGCAAAGGGTTGCCGGTTCGATTCCCAGTCAAGGGCACATGCCTGGGTTGCAGGCCAGGTCCCCAGTAGGGGACACATGAGAGGCAACCACACATTGATGTTTCTCTCCCACTCTTTCTCCTTCCCTTCCCCTCTCTCTAAAAAATAAATAAACAAAATATTTTAAAAAATAATTTAAAAAAAGAATAAAATAGATCCACAGACAAATTACATTCTTTTTAATGTGGCTTCTTAAAAGATATATGATAATTAATTAAATTTAATATGTGATGACAACATGTATAGTTATTATGGCCACAAACACATACACATTCAGGAATACCGTTTACATGGCCTTTTCTCTATCATCATCATCACCGAGAATAATGGAACAGAATTGAAGAACTTGTCATATTCTGGAATCCACCATATAAAAAGCAAGATCTGTATTTGAATCCATTTGTTTAGGATTTTGCTTCTGTTATACATACCTAGGGATGTTTATATACTTTTAAACCCTACATTTCTTTAGCTCTGTAAAAAGAAAATAACCTGTAATACCCTTGTTTCCAAATTTAATTTTGTTTTGCCTTAGTTTATACAAGGGATCTATGTTATCTTCATAATCATGTATTACAAAGACATATAACATTTTAATTATTTGGATTCTTTGAGTACTCTGGGCACAAATTAAATTTTTTTAAATTATAATTTTCCAGACATAATTAAGTTGACCACCACTCTTCCCAGCCATCCTGAAAAGTGCCTGTCTTGCCATAAAGTTGAGGTTTGATGTAAGAAAAAAAATAATTACTTACTAAAATTATGTATAAAAATGTGGTTTGGAGCAAAGATTCAGAAGATACCATAATAAACTAATCTCATAAGATTCTGTAAGTAAGCTCAGTCACCGTTCTGTTATGTACCAGGAACCCAGCAATTCCCTTTTTTCTTTCCTTTTAGTTAAATTTTTGGGGGTTACGTGGTTAATAACATTATGTAAGTTTCAAACCACACGTAGAACCTCCTTGGCTTCCCAAAAGATTGTTCACCAAAACCACGGCCAGAAGGTCCCCAATGTTGCTTCTTTGTACTTTTGGAGCTTAAGGCCATGCAAACAGCTGTCTATCCTTCTGGCGTATGCATCTGTGGGACCTCAGAGTAGCCCTCATCTCTCAGCAGCTCTCTCTCTCTCTCTCCCCCTCTCCTTCTGTCTCCCCCTCCCTCTTCTCCTCAATGTCCCTTTCCCTTTCCCTCTCAGGCAGTGGTCAGCGGGAGGGGGACTGCTTCCTACCAAGGCCTTTTGGCTTAGGTGCCTGAGCACAAGCTGTCAGCAGTCAGCCAAGGGAAGGGAGGGCAAAAGTGCTTTTTCCACCTGCTCTGCTTTTAAATACTGCCCCATAATGCCCCACAACAGTAGAAGTAGATGGAAGTAGATGGGACAGTCTGTCTCGCCCATCCAATCACCTCCCTAACTTTAGGCTCCAGCCCTACATGCTTCCTTTTGCTGAGTCAGTGCATTGTCCCTTCACTGGGAAAATGCACACATGTGCAGTCTCCCTGCTTCTCTACCCTTCCCCATTCCAGTGGAGAGTGGTTGCTACCTCTCTTATTTCATGCCTACCACCCATTGTCTATTCTCCCTTCATCACCATATATTTGACCCTCTTTATCCTTCCCAGACCATCCTTCCCCTCTGGCAAACTTCAAAGTCTTTATGGTGTCTAGGAGTTTGCTTTTGTGCGTTCATTTGTTGTTTTTTGTTTTATATCTTGTCCTTTCCCATCTGAGGTCCCAACTTTTTAAGGAACAATCTGGCACTGACTTAAATGGCTCCAACAGTAGGCATAATAACAACAACAGTAACAACAGTGGCCTGAAAACCTGATCTCCAAGTAACTAGTAGTGTAAAATTAACTGTACAAATTTGGGCAAAAGTTGCAAGAACTCAGAGTCAATCCAATGTACTCTGATGGTTTTGTGAAATTCATTATAAGTAAATGAATTATCTATTTTGTTGCTCATGGTTATAAGATCATAATTTGAACCTATCTTGTGTTGTTTGAGTAAAGTGACAAGAGACAGATAAAACAAAAAAGAAGAAAGAAGACTTGTGAGAATTGTGCACCTGAAAACTGTATAATTTTGTTAACCAGTCACCCCAATAAATTTAATAAAAAGAAAAAAAGAACCCTTGTGATTAAAACTAAGTCTAGACAATGGAAAACTAACTTCAGAAAGAAAGAAGCTCCTACCTTTCATGACAGCATGGATGGAACCAAAAAGCATTATGCTAAGTGAAACAAGCCAGGTGGTGAAAGAAAAATACCGTATGATCTCACTTATAAGCGGAACCTAATCAACAAAACAAACAAGCAAAAATACAACCAGAGACATTGAAATAAAAAACAATCGGACTGTAACCAGAGAGGAGGGGGGAGAGGAATAATAGGAGATTATAGGGGGGTCATCCAGGAGCATGTATGAAGCACATGGACAAAGCCAAAGGGAGTGGGAGGCAGGGTTTGGTGGGGCAGAGGCCATAGATAGGGAGGCGAAAATGGAAACAATTGTGCTTGAGCAACGATAAAAGACAACCAAAAAAACCTCAAAGTCTACAGCAAGTGGCAGTGATAGAACACTGATGAGAACACATTGAAGCACTACCTTTAAAACTACACTGATGTTGGTGAGAAATGAATATTAACATAAAACGCAAACACTGTAGCTGTGGCACATGAGAAGATAGCAGTGATGAGGAGACACAACAGAGGAAAAGTTTACATTTGGAATGGGAGCAAAGTTCACATGGTTCCTCATACATAATCTGATCTGTGTGCTACTCGGGATGCATGACAATGGAATATACCCCCACATCAGCCATGTGTAGAGATATATTCTTCATTTCACACAAGTATTGCTTTCACCCCTGGATGAAATTTAGAATCACTTGAGAAGCTTTAGGAACACAATAATGCAAGTGTTTTGCCTCCAGAAATTCTAATTTAATTGAACCATGCATGGTTCTTCCCCAGGTGATTCTAACATATAGTCAGTGAGAACCATTGGGTTCAATCATCTCATTCTACACACTCTAGATTTGAATATGTCTCTATAGCCACAACCACAGCATGCTATAAAAATGAAGGTAGAAAATTTAGAAGTGTGTGGTATATTTTTAGGAAGACATCCATTAAAAACATTTAAATGTATGCAGAATGTTTTCCTCTTTCAAATTTCATTTTCAATGACACATTTTTGGATAACTCGATTTCTTTCAATTCAGATAATATTTTCATGTATTGTTTATATTCATCTAGCTATTCTCCCACTAGATTTATCATTTTACCTGTGGATTGAAAGAGTTTAAAGAACTAAGTTTTTATTTTAAAGTAAATATTAAGAACAAAGCAAACTTTACATTTGAATGTAAAGTTTCTATTTCATTTTTGAACTTACTTAGATATTCATATCCTACATTACTATTACTTTTCTTAATAGTATCTCTTTTAAATAGCATTTTTGTTTTAAAGTAATTTTATATTTACAAAAAGTTGTAAAGACAGAATTATCATATACCTCAACCCTGTTTCCCCTATTATTAACATTTCACATTAACATGATACGTTTGGCACAATTAATAAACCAGTACTGATACACCATTATTATTTATTAAAGTTCATACTTCAATTTTCTTTAATTTTTACTTAATGTCTTTTTTCTGTTTCAGTATTCCATTGATCACATCTTCATTGGCTTCCATATCTCTGTGGACTTCTCTGTGGTGTGATAGTTCCTTAGATATCCCTTGTTTTTGTTGATCTTATCCATTTTGAGGATTACTTGTCGGATAATTTTGCAGAATGTTCCTCATTGATGTTTACCTGATATTTTCTCATGATTTTATCTGGACTATGGATTTGGTGAAGAAAGGCCAGAGAGGTAAAGTGCCATTCCCATCACATCATATCAAGGGTACATAACATCAACATTACTTATCACAGTTGATGTTGACCTTGTTCATTTGGCTTGAAGTCATGTTCCAGTTTTCTTTATCAAAAAGTTACTCTTTTTCTCCCCTGTCTGTACTGTACTCCTAGAAGGAATTTATTATGGGCAAGCTAAACCAAATAAACAGAAAACAAAAATAAAACACAGTGATTGGGAATGTCAAAGAGACACATCACCTAATTGCAAGAGCTCCTAATGGCTAAAGCTGGAACAAATTTTTAAAAATTAATAAAGTAGTATCGAATTATAACCTAGCATATAAAATAAATATCAGAGAGCTCATACTGATATAAATAAGTGATTTAATAAATAAATAATTGAATAAATAATAAATAAATAAATGGGAAGAACAGATAAATCTGCTGCACAAAACATTTCAAAGATGTATGTAGATTTGCTCTTCTCAAGGAGGAGGGGCATAACTCCTCACTCCTTATGTGTGGGCTGCATATAATTCTATTATTTAAAAAAACCCATATGGAGACACAATTTTCCAGCAATTTTCATAGTTTAAACATTACAGTTCCATTATGAAAATCTAGCTTTAAATGCATTGTTACTTCAAATGTTCATGGATATTTGCTTTTAAAAAGTAAATGAATGTGTCTGGAGACTCTGGTTAAATACTCATAAACATATGTTAGTTTCTAAAATGTTTTTATTTATCTGTTAACAGAACTTACAAATCTTAGGGAGTTTAAATATTTAGCAAGCATAATAATATGCCAGTTTATCAATATATTTAGACATTTCATGTAAAATGTTAAACAAGTATAAAAATAATAAGGCTTTGTTTACTTTGAGAATTTTCTAGTGGAAAATTCTCACAATAGTAATGTTTACATAGAAAATGTAATTTATATGAATGAACTGGATTTCTCATCTAAATCACTTGAAGGCTAACATTCATTAGTATAAATAAACTTTCAGACACTAGGTAATCAGCCTTATTCCATACAAAATATCATTGTTTTACAACTGAGATTTGGGTCCAATTTTGACTTCTCCTGATCTAATGCCTTTGTATTATTCTTTCTACTTTTTTATTTTAAAATAAAATGCTTACACCATTGTTATTTTCCTAGAAAACATTAGAGGTATTAGTTTTTATTATTTTTTCTAATTTTTTAAAGTATATATGACCACTTTATTGAATGAACTACATCAAAAGACAGAAGTGAAAACATTTTATAATTTCTTTAATATCCCATAAAATTTGTTCTCTGCACTCAATTTTGTCATTGTGGTATAAAATCTTAGACAAATTTCATAACTGTTTTAATCACTTTACATACAATAAAAGAGTAGTTTTTTGCACTTATAAAAATTTCAAGTCAGGCCCTGGCTGGTGTAGCTCAGTGGGTTGAGCACAGGCCTGTGAACCCCTGTGAACCAAAGGATTGCAGTTCAATTCCCAGTCAGGGCACATGCCTGGGTTGCAGGCCAGTTCCCAGCAGGGGATACATGAAAGGTAACCATACATAGATATTTCTCTCCCTCTCTCCTTCCCTTCCCCTCTAAAGATAAATAAATAAAATCTTTAAAAAATTTTTAAGTCAGTATAATATCAAAGTTCTAAAATCTCATGTAGTTTATTTTTGTACTTTTTCAGATTAAGCTGAGAAACTTTCACCAAGGAAGTAGCATATGGTTCATTTCTTCTTTCATTCTCCAACACCTTCTAGGTGCCATTTAAGGGCAGCATAGTTTTGGAGCAGGGAGAATCTAGAAAGGTAAATAAGGTGATATGTAATCTGATTACATATCAGATTACCTCATGTAATCTGGGCATATCACCCACTGTGGAGAAATTCACCCAAGCACTAATTCTTCCTCCTACGGCTACTTCTTTCGGTTCTTAGAAGACCCTATTTGTTCAGATCTCTCAAGAACAAGTAAACATTTCTGAGATTTAAGTTTCCTTTCTTTGCCCTAGTTTCTAATGTCTGTATCTCTGATGAGATCAACAGATCTCTCCAGAAAATTTCTCAATGTTTCTCTCAACTCAATTCTTCCATGAGGCTTATCAATGGTTAAGAAACCTTACACATCCTTTGGCCTACAAGCCTGGGCTGACTGGCCCTTCCAAAAGCAGTCACCTCCCCTTTTGCCACTGAAGTGACCAGTGATGAATTTTCACATTTAGTCTTTTCAGGCATAAATCAGGTCACTCCTTGTGCTCCTCAGGAGCACTAAGCAAAGTTTCTTTAAATATTTATTTTCAAGCCCCACTTATGTGAACAAAGTTGAATGGTGGGAGATGCAGAATGCGTAGCATATCAACAGCTTTCTGTTAAGGGAGAGGTAGGAAAAGAGATAATACTGACACAACACATTTTGATTTACCTGTGCAAATTCCTCACACGTGCTCTGGCACTTGGCTTTGGGAAATCGAGAATAAATATTTTCTAATGTTTAGTTATATAAATATCCTGTTCTTATACAAGTGCATGTATGTGTGTGTATAGATGTGCACATATTTATGTGTATATATATAGCTATTTTATATATTTGCTATATATTTACGTGTATAAAATTAGACCACAAATAAAGTATTAGTTGCCTACTCATCCTAGTAATATCCATAAATATAAGTATCAATTACTAGTTGATGTTAATCTTTCTAAATGATTTATTACATATTTATGGTATACATGTGCTAGTTAAAAATGCCATTTTATATGCTTATACAGTTATTATATTATAAATTATTATATCATAAAAGTATCATAATGTGTTATTGTTGAATACGTACATGTTATATACATATATAGTCATAAGTATATATGACTATATACATATATAAAATAGTAGCATTAAAAAAGAAAACATTCCATTAGCACTGATGTAATTTTTTTAGTAAACTTAACTTCACAAACTAATCACTAAGTCTCGAATACAAAGCAATAGACCTCACTAGAAGTAAGTCTATACAGTAGATCACTGAAATAATAGTGGCAGTTATGCTTTTATTTTGTCCATCTTTAAGGTTAATGTGAATCACTAATCACATTAATCACTTATCTTGCTAATTGATAATCTCTTAAATAAATGCAGATATGTTTCTATAAGTATAAATATATGGATGAGAAAATACTAACATTAATATTGTTCCCAAAATCTCTTCCTCTGCTTGTTATAAAAAACCCAGTTTTGATTAAATCCCTAGGTCTTTTAGTGCATAATTGAGATAACTAAATTAGTGGAAGAATTGAGGGGCCGTGGACCACTTCAACCTTCAACGAAGCAGAGATTTTTTGGTGGGAAAACTACCAAAAGTCAGAGAGAAAGAGGGGACAACAAGAAAGTGTTTGTATTGAGCACCAAAAGAAAATTTAGAGAGTACAAGCTGACATTAAACACCCTGGCACATTTATTGTGGAATGTGAGGTGTTGAGAGAAAGAAACAAGAAAAAATATACAATTTTGAATTATAATTCTACATTGTTTGTTAAAAGAATTACATTGTGTATTTCTAAGAGTGAAATAAAAATTTAAATTAATTTCATTTCACATAAATATTTTATATTACTGTAGACATGTCAAAAATGTTTAGATGTGCCTCTTATGCCCAGTCTAGCCACATAGAAGCTACAGTTAGGATGGATTTTGTTTTATATCTACCTCTTCTGTTCCCTTTTACTACATTTCCATAATGTGTCTATTATGAAGATAATTATATGCTTAGGTCCATATGAGGTAGATAGGTAGGTAGATGGACAAATGAATCACTCTGCATCCTAGAAATACTTGGTATTTCTTCTATCAAATCATGATTTTTACCAGCATATGACCAGTTTTCTAAAATTAAAAACTAACTTTTTTTTCTTTTTGCCTTGACACTAGGTGGTAATTCTTAAAAGAAAACTTTGTGAGATCATATGGTATTTGTAGGAGGTGTGGGTGGGGGGAGGGGAGGGAGGGAAATGCAGACAACTGTACTTGAACAGCAATAAAAGATAAAATTTTATAAAATCAACTGTGACATAGTGTTAGTTTCAGCTGATGAAAAGGTTGTACAAATCAGATTTTAAATTGCTTTAACTATTTCCCAGTGTGATTAAATCGAAGTGGGAACTTCTTCAATCTGCTTCTAGAAGACAGGAATAAAATAGCTGAGGCTCTACACTAGATTTTGAAAGGTAAATGGTGAAATAAAGTCTTAAAAGTTGTTGGTTTCTTTATTTGTTTAAATATATAGAACCAGACCCCTCTTCAACTGGTTGAACATCAACTCTGAAAGTGTGTACTAATTTTAAAGACTTTTTTTCCTCTTAAAGATGACCTAAAGGTCAGTCTGCTCCTTGTCTTCAAACCACAATCAAGAGTTTAGTTAACTACCTCCTCAATCTGATTCTTGTTATATTATATCTTACTAATTGCACCTTTTTGAAAGGTGAAATAGAAAGATCATGCTGTTTATTGTAAACATAGTAAATACTTTACAATAAAGAGTATAATTCCTTGTAAATATCTAAACATAATTATGTGTATTTGCAGAATATCAACCCATGTAATCAAATGTTATATTTAAATTTATATCATATTTAAATTACATATATTTTTAGGTTACATATTTTTCCACTTTTCTGGATGCACACTGTTTTTAAGCATTTGCATTTATATAATAAAATTTATATTCCATTATAAAATTATTAGTTATTTTGTTTTTTAACAACAAATTCATCAGTCCATAATTTTTTCTTTTTCAATAATACTCATGTGAGGATATGTTTATTGATTTGAGAGGGAGAGAAACATTGATGTGAGAGAGAAACATTTCTTTCTTTCCTTCCTTACAGACCTTGAACCAGGACCACACGTGCATCATGGGTTTGTGGCCTTGACCAGACGGAACCTGCAACCTTTGTGGTGTACGGGCTGGTGCTCTAACCAACTGAGCCACCTGGCTAGGGCTATTTTATTTTTTTTATTATTGAAAAATATCAAGAGAAACCATTATTATTCTATTAAGGAAATATTAGTAAAAGGTAAATTCTTCACTACTTTCTTCATATAACATATTATTAAATGATCTTTTCTTTTGCATGTATTACTGTTCACTTTGACTTACATTATGTGCATTCAACAAACTACTTCCTTTTTTATCATTCGACAAACTATATTCTTAATAAATGACTTTGTCTAGAAAACCCTGAGATACCCAGAGACTTATACAATTGCTAATAGAAGTTGTTGCAATTTTGAATTTGCTTATTTATATCTGTTCTGTATTATTATTTCTACTTTTATGTGTTTGCTCTACTTTCTCCATTATTTTGAGCAGGAGGAACCTGTGCTTATCCTTTCTATTGTACCTCACCACTGAAGCTTAGACACTTTTATGGATACAGCTCAGAGGTATTTTTTAGTCATCTCCTTCTGAAACATAAAATTAAGCATTTGCATATCGATATTTTTATTATTTAGTATTAAGGCATAAAGTAAATGGGAATAAGAGAAAAATTAGTTATGATCATTGTAGCACCTGGCATATAGTTGAGACAGAAGTTGATATAACTTCATTTTTTATTTTTTTAAAGATTTTATTTATTTATTTTTAGAGAGAAAGGAAGGAAAGGAGAAAGAGAGGGAGAGAAACATCAATGTGTGGTTGCTTCTCCTACACCCTCTCCTGGAGACCTGGCCCACAACCCAGGCATGAGCCCTATTGGAAGTCAAACCAGCGACCCTTTGGTTGGCAATCTGGCACTCAATCCACTGAGCCACACCAGCTAGAGCTAACTTTAATATTTATTATGAAATAAGCATAATATTGCTATGTAATTGTTTTTATTTTTTAATTAATCCTCACCTGAGGATATATTTATTGATTTTTAGAGAGAGACGAAGAGAGAAACAAAGAGAGAAAAAAAGATATCATTCACCTCCAGGGCTCAAACCTGCAATCTAGGTTTGTGCCCTGACCGGGAATGAAACTCACAACCTCTTTGGTGTATGGGAAGGTGCTCTAACTAGCTAAGCCACCTGCCCAGTGCTGCTATGTAATTATTACAAGCAACATAATTAGAACATGGTCCAAGACTTAGCACTTTAATATACTAAATGAACATCAACATGGTAAATCTTGCTAACTTTTTTGTTAATTTGAAAACCTAATCAATAGTGGCAAAAAATTGAGATAAAAAAAGAAATGTTTTCTATAATAAAGACTGCCTACCAAAATTGCAATATATGTGTTAGCAATGAATATAGGCTCAACAAGTAAATTTTAAGTTATGCTTCTATTTTAGTAAAATGCTGACTATTATTAGTCAATATTATCCTTCCATTTCTTTATGTTTATGTGTTGTGTTTACTTAGCTCTAATTCTGTTTGACTTCTATCTGACCACCATTGATACAGTTAGAGCAATACTGTAATATAATCATATCCAAAAATTACCAGAAATCATTTCCCAAAGATTGAAGAACTGCTCTTAGAAGATCATAGAAATGTTCTCAGTACCTATGAGAATACAACATTGACTTTGCTGGTGAAAATAATCTAAGGATCAGTAAAGGAGTGCAAGTTAAGCTACATATATATTGAAATGTAAATGTCTTCTTTGGTTCCCTAAATTTGGTTAGGATAAAGTGATGTTGTAAATAGTTTCAAAAGAGGCAAGTAGCTAAGCCTAGATTTATAAAAGATTTTTGAAAGTAAGATTTTTTAATGTTCCAAGATATCTATAACGGAAGGTTATATTTGAAGAAGAAAAAAATCAAAGCACATCATTTGAATATTCAGTTCAAGTGATGTATCTGTAAATAGCTGATACAATAGAATAGATTTGATCTGAGAGAAAGTTTCTTGTCAGACTCATGGTACACTGAAAGATTGACTCAGTAAGTAGTATTTAATTTGGTTAGTTGCAATGAGTGCTGATAAAAATGCTTCATATGTTGCTGCCTTGTAGCTTTCCACTAGGCAAGGGTAACTGAGAGCAAACAAATTTTCCTTACATATATTTAGCCCTACTTGCAAGGTATCAAAGGTTTGCTGAATTTTGCATATAACAGTAATTTCTGGTGTTGACAGTGTTTTACTGATTTAATACTTATGCGCTTTTTACTTTAATTTAATTTTATACTCCGAGAGTCATTGTAAATTAATGCATATTCTCACCTTGTGAACTACGGCATATTAGAATGAGCCTTTACTAGTCCTATTTGCATACAGAAAAGTGATTAAGATAACTTTGGTCCCATAGTTGAATGTTGACATGATAGACTTAAGACTGTAAAACAAAATGATGACTTAAAAAGTGCTCCTTCTGCCATGGCTGGTGTGGCTTAGTAGATTGGGTGGCAGGCCTGCAGACCAAAGGGTCACTGGTTTGATTCCCAGTCAGGGCACATAACTGGGTTGCAGGTCAAGTCCACAGTTAGGGGCAAAGAGGCAGCCACACACTTTCTCTCCCTCTCTTCTCCTCTCTCTAAAAATAAATAAATAAAAATCATTTTTAAAAAGTGATCCTCCTCATCCATTTATGGGCTACTTCATGTGTTTTATGAGGTTAGTTTACTACATTGTAAGAGAAAGTTGAGTTGTCTGGAAAACATTCAGAATTGATGCTGGGGAAATAAAGGAGAAGGATTTTAATATAATAATTTGAAGGCTACTCATATTTCTCTCTCTTGTCCTTGGAAGACTTGTCTCAATTTCCTCAAGAGAAAAATCTTTAAGAAAACTGCCTTGGTGAAGAACATTTCTTGGACACGCAACAGACACAATAGACATTTTGAAGTTGGTAACGAGGAAATGGACAAGCCATTTCCTCACCTCAGGTGCTACGAGGGTTCAATGTGTGCAATGGTGAAAGAAGATGCTGCTGACAGAAGCTAAGTTTGGAATTCAGAGAACAGCACTGATAGCAGAAAACAGATATTGTAAATGACTACTAAGCGCTTGTCACCCACAGAAGATTCTTCCTGATGAAAGGACTGAGAGACCTTAGGAGTGAACTGACTCCTCCAAATAGGAACCCAGTTAAAACAAACAGACAAAAACCTAAAGCAAAACAAAACTATGTCTTTTAGTTAGTCGATGCCTTTGGCTTTTCGTTTCGCTGCCTTAAAACTTGAAACTCTGAGTAATCAAAAGATTTATATATAAATACATTTTTTAAGCACTGAGACAGAAATCTATAGTAGTAAATATGTAAAATAAATATATCTTTAACAATAAAATATTTTTTTAAAAACATAGCATAGGCAAAAATAATGAGAATAAACTAAATGTTCTTCAACAAATGATAGTACCAATCTGGAATCTAAGTAGCTATTAAAATAACAAAATAGAGCCATATAAACTGAGTTGAAGTGCTATCTGGAATGTATCATGAAGTGAAAAAAGCAAAATGCATAACAAATGATTCCATTAAAGTTTGAAAAAAATAAAAAATAAATTAAATTAAATATAGTTACCAGATTTGGAAAACTCAAAGATGCAAACAACACAGGCATGAGTAAAAGTGGGTTCACAGTTGTTAGTACAGAAAACAGCACTTATTCTTGTACTATGAACTAATTATTGTATTGTGTATTTGTATTACCACTATAAACCTACTTTTGCCTACACTTGTATATATAATATATATACACGACATGCTTGGATGAGTATGCCATTAGAGTTTAAATACTAGAGGAATACAGAAAAATTTATTCTAAATGAAATGTTCATAGCAAACCATCTAGGGAGTGAAATCTGAGTGGGACAGCAGTGTATAATAGTAAGTAATAAAAGTTGCTAATATATATTAGTGCTTTCTGGGTGCCAGTTGTTGTTCCAAAGGCTTCATGTGTGTAACTCATGAAGCCTCATACCTTTCCTATGAAACAGGCATATCACGGACTCCACGTTACAAGTGAGGAAACTGTGGCCTATAGAAAGCTTTATAAAAATTCAGAGATGTTTAACACAGAGAGTTCTGTATTATAAGTAAAAGTCATTCTTTTACTAAAGGTATAGCTTAGCTAACATCATTGCTGTGTATATTAAATAAAAATTTTATATAGTAGCTTAAGAAGACTAAAATAAGTTCTGTTATAGCATAAATGTAAGAAATATTAGATAATTTGTAGTTATTATATTTATTTTATATTCTTGTTTTTTGGGGGGTGTAAAGTAAGGGACACTGTCAGCCAGTGAGAAGAGCATTGGCTGCAGGAAATGGCATGGGGTGAGAAATGAGAAATATGAGAGAGCTTGGAAAGAATGGTGGGAAGTGCAGGCGGGTTAAAATTTGTAAAGTATCTGAAAAGCTATGCAAACATTTGTATTTATTGCAGTGTGGTGTAGATACCAAATTAACATATTTAAATATAATTATTATGATTATTTCTCTCTTTTAAAACGTAACTCCAATGACACTGTGGACAGTGAATGTAGGGGAGAAAAAGAATAAAGATAAATAATTTAAGAAATTATTGAAATACTTCATGTGAGGATTGAATACCTGAACTAGAAAAATCTCATGACTATAGAATAGTAATAGGGAAAATCTCCAAGAAACTTTAATGTTTCTAGCTTGAATGATTGGCTTAAATGGTGATGATAGTGTTAAATGAGAGAAATCAAAAAAGGAAATGGAAACCATTTTCAAGGAGGAAAAGTTTGATTTTAGGTATGTTGAGGTATAATTACAATGTGATCATTATATGAGCATTCTAAATAAGGCTAGATTTGTTTATAACATTTTTTAAGAAATGTATTTTTTAAGTTTATATTTATTTAGTTTTAGAGAGAGGGGAAAGGAGGGAGAAAGAGAGAGAAACATCAATGTGTGGTTGTCTCTCTCACGCCCCCCACCAGGGACCTGGCCTGTAACCAAGGCAAGTGTCCTGACTGGGCATAGAACCAGCAACAGTTTGGTTCACAGGGCCAGCACTCAATCCACTGAGCCACACAAGCCAGGGTTGGTTATAACATTTTTGAAGACATACACAAGGAGGACATAATACTAGGAACTATGGTAAATGAAAGTGAAAAAAAAACAGAAAAAATAACGTGAATAAAGAAGCTTAAGAAAGGGTGAAAAGAAAGAGAAATTTGAACCACCTAAAATTATAACAAAGGCATCTATATACATATAGTAGATATTTTAGTAAAATAGGCAGTTCCTAATTATTTGGAAAACGTTTCTGAAAACATGTTTTGATAGTGATTGCAAATGGACATTAAATATTCTCTGAGTTCCTTGACAGCTAAAACAAATGAAGTCAAGTGATGAGGACATATTGATTTCCTGATCTGATAAAAAGAAATGTCTTTCTTCTGAAAAGATAAATGATTTCCTGACAGTTCATTTGAGGAGCAGTGCTATCAAGTGAGTTCTTATGTAAACATAACTTCATATATACCAGGTAACTTATTCAATGGAATTTTTTCATAATAATAAGCAATGGCCATGTTTTATACGGGCACTTGAGAAAAGCAAAATTGCTGCATACACTACAGAAATGTACATGTTTCAAGTCCAATAATATCTTTATATAGAGACAGTAAGAAAAAAGGATGAAAACATAAAGAAAAGCAACATACTCAAGGGACATATAAAATAGGTAAATATGCAAACTGTATGTAGGTATTAAAAGTTTTATAGGATAAAACATTATATTTTGAAATAAGTGCTCTCTTTGGATGAAATACCATAAATTGCACTATTTTAGGCTCTGATCTTTTCAATAACATTTTCTGTTTTTAATTTTTAAAATTTTTACTATGACATTATTCTATAATTGGATTACTTTGATTTTTGAATGATTAGTATCTTTAAAAATGCTGCAAAACAAAATGTAGGGTATTCATACTAATAAGGAACTTTCCAGTCTTAGCAGCTTTCAACAAATCAGGAAAGAATACCACGTATAATCATTATATTGCATTAACTTTGAATATTCCATTTCAAATTAATTGTATTAAAATAGAAGTTAAATAGAAATAAAGTACTAAACCTTTTTTACTTTTTTTTAAAATATATTTTATTGATTATGCTATTACAGTTGTTCCAATTTTTTCTTCCTTTTATTCCCCTCCACCCTGTACACCTCTCTCACTATCATTTCCCCAACTTAGTTCATATCCATGGGTCATACATATAATTTCTTTGGCTTCTCCATTTCCCATAGTACTCTTAACTTCCCCCTGTCTATTTTGTACCTACCATTTATGCTCCTTATACCCAGTACCAATTTTCCCATTTGCCCTTTTCCCCTCCCAGCTGAAAAATCTCCAAATGATCTCTATTTCTGTGAATCTGTTCCTGTCCTAGATATTTGCTTAGTTTGTTTTTGTTTTTGCTTTTTCAGGTTTAGTTGTTGATAGTTGTGAGTTAGTTATCATTTTACTGTTCATATTTTTGATCATCTTCTTTTTCTTATATAAGTCACTTTAACATTTCATGTAATAAGTGCTTGGTAATGATGAACTCCTTTAACTTGATCTTATCTGGAAAGTACTTTATCTTCCCTTCCCTTCTAAATGGTACTTTAGCTGGATACAGCAATCTTGTATGTAGGTCCTTGCCTTTCATGACTTGGAATACTTCTTTACATCCCTTTCTTGCCTGTAAGGTTTGTTTTGAGAAATCAGATGATAGTCTTAAGAGAACTCCTTTGTAGGTAACTCTCTACTTATCTCTTGTTGCTTTTATGATTCCTCCTTGTCTTTAATATTGGGTAGTTATGATGTGCCTTGGTGTGTGCTTCCTGGGGCCCAACTTTTTGGGGACTCCCTGGGCTTTCTGGACTTCCTTTACAAGATTGGGGAAGTTATCCTTCATTATGTTTTCATGTACGTTTTCAAATTCCTGCTCTTTCTCTTCTCCTTCTGGCACCCTTATGATTCAGATGTTGGAATGTTTAAAGTTGTCCAGGAGGTTCCTAAGCGTCTCCTCATTTTTTTAAAATTCTTCTTTCTTCATTCCGTTCTGATTGAATGTTTATTTCTTCCATATTCTCCAGGCCATTGATTTGAGTCCTGGTTTCCTTCCCTTCACTGTTGGTTCCCTGTACATTTTCCTTTGTTTCACTTTTCATAGCCTTCACTTTTTCCTCTATTTTGGGACAATACTCAACCATTTCTGTGAGCATCCTGATTACCAGTGTTTTGAACTCTGCATCTGATAAGCTGGCTATCTCTTCATCACTTAGTTGTATTTTTTTTCTGGAGCATTGATCTCTTCTTTCATTTGGGCCATATTTTTTTCATCTTGGTGGTCATGTTACATAGTAAGGGGCGGAACCTTAGGTGTTTCTAGGGTGGAGCTAACCTCATCATTGCTTTGTGGAGCTCTTTATGGGGGTGTTGTCTAACAGCTAACAGTGCTGCTTGCTCAGCTCTCAGCTGACATTCAGTCACTTCTGTTGTTACCCACAAACAAATTGGGCCTTTCTGGCACTGATTCCTGGGTGGGTGGCTTTGTGTACTCTGTAGGACCCTGTGGGTCTCTCCCACAAACTCTGCTGTAAGTCTGGGAATTTCTCCTCCTACCGCCTCAACCGCCACAGGTTTTTTCAGTCAGAGGTTTTAAGGCTTTATTTCCCTGTGCTGGAACCCTGGATTTCAAGGTCTGTCTGTGCCCCAGTTATTCTTCCTGGTTTCTCTGCATGGGAACGTGGGACCATCCAGTCTGAGGGCTGCCACCTCCCCCACCCTGGTCCTCCAGCTTCTGCCTTGCAGCAAGTCCTCCCCACCCAGCTTCCTATCTCCTACCTCCTACGGGTCTGGATGAATGTTTCTTCTTTAGCTCCTTGGTTTTCAGGCTGCCGTACAATTCAATTATCTGGCAGTTCTGGTTATTTTTTGTTTTTAAATTTGTTGTTTTCCTTCTTTTGGTTTTATGGGCAGACAAAATGTATTTACCTATGCTTCCATCTTGGCCAGTAGTCTCCATGTTTACTTTCTTAAAAGCCTGAAAAACTGTGTCAGATAAATTGTTTTATTCTTTCTAAAAGAGGTTATTCCTGCAATAGTTTATTGCTAAATAATATAAAAAGGGAAAAGTTATGATGATTTGAGAATCATTAAAAAGTATATTGACTTTTAAAGTGAATTTTCATTTGTCAGAGTTGCAGGAGTGGTGGTGGGGGAAAATGGAGGCAACTGTACTTGAATAACATAAAAAATTAAGAAAAAAATTATTTTTCATGTTAAAATATATTAGCAAAATGTGAATAAAGATGATCATAGAGAGGGAACTTGAAATATTAATTTTAGAAATTGGTATAAATACTGTGAACTTTGTTTTGAGCTTGGCTTATTGAAGCAATGCATAGTCTTATAAAAGCTTCATTTTTCCCTATGCATTTTATTTTATATTTAATTTCTATAAAATAATATGTGATCATTATAACTAGTGAGAATTTCATTATGTTATTATGGTTATATTTAAGGATTATCAAAAAGGGACTAAAACTCCTGATATACCACTATGTATTTTTTAATGTGTGACAGATTACAATATTTTATCAAAAGATGGAGAATCAGATTCCTGCCAACATTTCATGAAAGATAAGCTAAAAGAAGTGTAGTAAAAGAGAAAAATTATCTAACAAATCACTTAGTGAAAATTATTTTGTGCATAGATATCATTTTGGCTAGTATTGTTGACTTTCAGTCATTGTATACAGATTATGGAAGAGTTTTATGCTGTTTTTATCTCAACTAGAGGCAAAGAAATAATTTAAATTTCTGAGGTATATTATTTTTACGAAAGAAAGATTAAATGCAAAAAAATGAGGGAAGTAAAAATATGTTTTTTTCTTATGACTGAAATAGAAAGCTAGTACAGCTTGTAAGAAGCTCAGATCTAAGTCCTAATTACTCAGGGAATCTATCAAATCCAGTGTCCATGAAACTCTGGATGACCAAAGACACTGACTTTGTGGGAGAGGTTGAATATTATTTGAACATTGAAGTGAAAAGCATATTAATTTCTATGTCTGGTGTTCAAAGAAATATAGAAAGATGTGTCTCACAGAGGACATATATGTGAAGGGCCCCATCAACCCAAAATTACATGTATAAAGAAAAATGATCGATTTCTTTCTTGCACTTCTCCCCTCCATTCCTCCATTCCCTGAGGTAGCTAATGGTACTAGCCAAAGCTTTTTTTCCATACATTTTCCCCAAAATTCTTAAATATGTATGTGTGTAATAAGTGCTATGTATTTATGACTCTGGTTTGCCTTAATAAAATGATGATACTGTAAAGATTGTGCTGCAACTTGCATCTTTGAAAATAATGTTATTCCAGTACATTTTTAGATTCACAGAACAATTTGAAGAAAGCACACAGTTCCCAAACATCCCACAACTAGTTTCCCCTATTATTAAGATTTCATACTATTCTGGTATATTTATCACAACTAATGAACCATAACTGATACATTGTTATTAACTAAAGTCCACACTTCATTCTGATGTCTCTAATTTCCCCATAATGTCCGTTGTCTGTTCCATTATCACATCTGAGACACTAAATATTACATTTAGTTCCCATGCCTCTTTAACCTCCTTTTGGCAGTGCAAATTTCTCACACTTTTTAGTTTTTAATGACATTAACAATTTAGACTTTTGTAAAATGTCTCTCAATTAGAATTTTATGGATTTGCTCCTCATGATTAGCTATTTCTGGTATGCTGTGATCAATATTATAGAACAGGACATCTAAGGCAGGACAACATGAGTTGAAGTCCTGTTTTGCCACTAAATAATTATTCAATCGTGAATAAGTTTCTATTACTTACTATATGCAACTATTTTATAACCTGAAAAATATATTTACATATGCATGCATGTGTATGTACATATGTGCATGTATATACATGCACATACACATGTATCTAGTTAAAATAGTTACAGCATTGTCATTTTATTCACTGTGAACTCTTCAGAGTTGAGACAACTTTTTATTTCATTTCTGAATCCTTGATCACTTACCAATGTGTCTCATGACCCACAGAAAATTACAAATTCTTACATTAAAAAATATCTTCATTTCATCCATTCTTGATCCTAAAGGAATAAACTTAAGACCAAACAACAGAAGCTTCTGGAAACAGGTAAAACTTATAAGGAATTTCTAACAATATTATCTTTCACTAATGTAGAATGGATAACCTGAAAAGATTGGATAAAGTCATGAGTACAGGTGTCCAAAATGGGCTGCATTAATGATTTGGTGAGGCTATATGGCAGGTGAACTAAATGGGAGGTTGTACTCAACAACCTAAGGTATCTTCCAACTGAGTGATTCCAATAAAAAATATACTATACTGAGACCAAACATGGTATTCTCAAAGGTACAGTCCTCATAAATTATGAAATGGCGATAACTATTACAAATCAGTTTCACCTGAATTTAGATAATACACAGAATCCAGCAGAATTAAGGCTCCTTGAGTGTGGTTGGTAGGGTGATAATATAAGTGTAATAATTTATCATTTTAATATGAACATTTCACCTAAAATGTCATATGGTGTACTTGTCTGTGGTATTGTTATGTTACAAAATTACATGCTTGTGATTTTGTAATAAAAGATTTTATAATAAAGAGGGGCACTATTTTTGCCAGACCCCTATATATTCAATGCCTCTGATGTGCTCAGCTATGCCCTGAGCAGCAGTGAGGGATAAAATAAAGAAAGATGAAATATTTTCCTCAAGTTTATTGAAAAAATAAAAAGAGACATATCAAACAGATAAAATATTGTAAGATTAGAACTCCAATTGTAGTATAGAAAAATAAAGCCATCATTCCAGGGTGCTACCCCCAAGCCACTATTGTTCTAAACCTGAGTCATCAGAAGATCAGCATTTCCAAGTACTCATCTAATGAATACACACTAGAAGAAATTTCAGGGTGTTTAAATGCTGACAATTAGAAAATTGGAACCTTATAGACAATTCAATAAATCATGGGTAGTTATGTATTGTATATCTTACTTACATATTTCTATTTACTTATGTAAAAAAACCTAAAAAGAGATATATTTAACTTTGTGATGTACTTTTCAAAAGAGCACACACTAATTTATTTTTTCAAATAAATGACTGTGAAACTTTCTATTCTTTTATTTATTCATTTATTTTCATTTTTTATGCAATTACAGTTCCCGCTTTTTCTCCCTTTCCTCATCTCCACACAGCCCCACCCTCTCTCCTCACCATGTCAATCTCTATATGGTTGTCAGTGTCCATGGGTTATGCATACATGTTCTTTGGTTAATCCGTTCACCATCTTCTATCCAGTTTCTACTCCACCTACAGATACTCAGTTTGTTTTATGTATTTGTGCTTCTGTTTCTGTTTCATTCATTAGTTTACTATGTTGATTAGATTCCATGTATTAGTGAGATCATGTGGTATTTGTCTTTCACTGACTGACTGGATGATTTCACTTAGCATAATATTTTCCAGGCCCATCCATGCTGTCATAAAAGGTAAGAATTTCTGCTTCTGTATTGCTGCATAATATTCCATTGTGTAGATATACCACAGTTTTTTTTTATCCACTCATCTCCTGATGGGCACTAAGGTTGTTTCCAGATCTTGGCTATTGTAAATAGTACTGCTATGAACATATTTTTTGTATTGGTGTTTCACGATTCTTAGGATATATTCCCAAAAGTGGAATTCCTGGGTCAAAAGGAAATTACACTTTTAATTTTTGAAGATACTCCATATTGTTTTTCACAGTGGCTGCAGCAGTCTGCATTCCCACCAACAGAGCACTAGGGTTCCCTTTTCTCCACAACCTCTCCAACACTTGTTGTTTGTTAACTTATGGAAGGTAGTCATTTTTAAATAAAAATGTAATATTTAATAAATATAATTTTAAAGATAAATGTAAATAGTCACAAGAAATTTTATTTTTTGTCCATGAAAAGATAAAGTAGTGATGGTTAGATAATGTTCCCAGGTTCGCATCCAGTGAAACTGACATTTATAAAAAAGTTGCTCTAATGTTGTTTCAGTTGATGATTTTCTTTTATATTTATTTTTCTGAATTCTGATTAAAATGAGATAATACACCATTCATTTAAGAAATTACTAAGTAAAATTTTAAAGTTCATATGTGTACATTTAAGCATCTCCTTTGAATTCTTAAAGAAGTAGAGAAAATTGAACTACACAAAAGTTTGGAACTCATTTTCACACAAGTAAATTGACATACGTGAATTGCATTTTCAAAATGTGCTTCAATTTGTTTCTTAGTTCAAAATTTTTAGTAATTTCCTAACTGCAGTAGTTTTAAGAACTGTGTGATTGTCTTACCAGCAGCAAGCATCACTAAGCCCATGTTTCCATTATGTTGCTGACGAATCTTCTATGATCATTGGAAGACCTGTAATTTGCAAAGTGAGACAGCATTGTCTTTGGCAGACAGCATTGAAAATGCACTGTAGTGCCCTTTTCTAGGTAAATTGGAAGCTTGTGGTATGAAAGTTTTGTCTTTGTAAGTTGCATTTAATTTAGTCTTCACATCAGGTTTGACATTTAGATTGAGAAGGTACAAATGAGATCTTCAGGTTTTGAACAAAAATAAATTCTTCGAGTGATATTGTAGTAAATATTTCACTTTTCAAAAGATGCTAAGACACTTGATCAGGATAAAATTTTGTCCTCATCTGTCCTAGCTCAAGCCTTGGTCTCTCTCAACTGAGGTCTGTATCATTATCATTTCTATTTAGTGTATCTGGAGGATTGAACCAAAAAAAAAGGGGGGGGGAAAGAAAGAAAACCTCAGTATCTCATAAGAAAAAGCATTTATTTTTGTCATTTTTCCTCCATAGGTCAAATTAATTATTCTCTAACCTGGAATTGAGTTTCCCTCCCTTCTGTGACTCCTCAATTTTCAAGATGAAGCACAGGTTCACCGTTCTTATGGATCTTCCACTGATGGAACAACACTCCCAAATCCCTACCCTTTGAACTTCTACAATGTATCTACTATCAAGTTGTAAAATGATAAACTGTTTTGCTCAGTAGGGTAATTTTGTAACTAGCACATAGTAGCCATTTATTAAACATGTGTTAAATTATTAATTAATTAAAACCAAAATACCATTATGGTTGCATTACAAAATTATTGGTTAAACCTAAATCATGGACCTACTTAGCTATTTAATTTTCCCTTGCAAGTGCTTTCCCCAAATGCATGAATAGTTCCCAAGAGTAAGGAGAGATGTTCAATATATCTATGTATTACAAATAATAAATTAAATACCTTATACTTAATGTTTCTTATAGAGCCTACATAGTACTACTATGCCTATATAGCAGAATACCTACTAGTAGCTGATACATGGTAAATATTTAATGATAAAACCAGTTACATACACTGTTATTTTAAAAAATTAACAAACAACGGAAAGCATGTAACACAAAACATTAATTCCAAACTGCTGTGTTAATTTGCATCTACAAACCTGATATACCCTCAAGCAGCTTTTCTGACTTGACAGATGTGCCCCTGATTTCAGTGGAACATTTCTATAATGGAGGATGTGTGAGTACTATTTTGCATTGCTTTGTTATAGACCCTGGAGCAGTCATAATTTTTAGTTACTCTGGTTTCTCCAGCTCTAAATATAAGTAACAGTTCCTGTCATCTGTACAACTTATTGTCATGTGATGATCTTAATACACTCATGTTTGCAAAGCTCTTAAATGTTGCCAAAATCATTCAGTATGCAGAACAACAGTCCTGTGTCATTTTCTGTTAGGTTCCTTGACTAAGAAATTAAACTTACCTACCAGTCATTTACTGATTCAATTAATGAATATCGAGTACCACTGGATGACCTGCTGGGCAAATAAATGACTCTCAGATAATTCATGTTGGTATTATATTGCAGGCACATAAAAAACGCAGTAAGTGCACAGATAAAAAAGCTATGCAATCATTCAAAGGGAAGTTAGTGGACAGACTTTATTATGCATTATATTTTCAAAAAAGCATTACAAATGCATTTGTGACTGCTTGATTATAAACATGTGGAATATATAAGTAAGTTGGGTGGTAGCAGAGAAAGGGAAAATCATACCTGGCTTAACATCTTCATCCAAAAAGTTAGGCAATGGAAATCTCCAGCAGGGTGCTAAAAGGATTTGTACTTTTCTGGGGTTTATCATTTTTATTTTTGAATTGATGTCAAGACATTAAGTCTTATTATCCACTTTGTAGGTGACAGAAATCTGGGAAATGTTAAAAATATTGTTGACACAGAAGTAAGCATCACCTTAAAGACTAAAACAATAGGCTGAAATCAACCAGATGAAATTTAATAGGGATAAAAATCTCAAAAAGATAAATGAAGATTAAAATTATCTGGCATTGCTACATTTATAGCTAAACTACTGGGGATGATTTAGATGAAGAAAAATCCTAATTTGGCCCTAAGCATTGATGTGTTTCTGAAAAACATTGTGAACACAAATTTTGGTTGTACAGGTAGATACATAATGTCCTGGGCAGGAGATATATTTACTCTCTCACACATGTGCATATTGTATACCTATCAAATTCACTTTTGATAAGCTCCATTTTAAAGACAGCTCTAACAAATTACAGAAGGGCACTAAAAGAGGATAAAAAAGAATGATGAGGAAGTAATTTAGAACTCGTGGTGTCTCAGGTGAATTTAATGGTTGGTGATGGGTTTCAAAATGATGTCAAATAAAGTCCAGTTACAGAAGCTGCATATTTCTAACAGGAAGAAAAGAAGATTAAATGGAAACATGACAAATGCTTTTAGATATTTGAAGGGCTATTATGTTACAGAAATTATTTATTAAGTATTGCTACAAAAGGCAGAGGGCAGAAGATATAAAGAAAATTAGTTAAGATGTTAACTCTATATATTAAATGTGTGAGAAGAAAGATTCTTATCTGTGTTAGTCATTGCTCTAGCCCAGCTTTTACAAACAACTTTAGCCTATGGAAAGAATCCAGCAAATATTCTGGAATACATGAATGAAAGAACAGGTAAAGCATAGAAGTCTGATCTGATGAAGAACAGAATGAGGTAGCTCAATAGGGAAGATGAGATTCCTGTGAAACGTAACTGGTGTCAGACAGTGACAATTGAAGTGACTTCACTCTAAAAAAGGAAATCAAATCTCATAGTAAAGAATGAAAAAATAGTATTTGGGGATTTGTTTTAAAAATAAAATTACCAAGGTAGAAATTTTAGCTGATAGTCAACAAATTTTAAATTGGAGAAATTATAAGCTAACTGAGAATGAATCAAGTGTTGGTACATTTTGGATGTGCATGTAGTTTTTCTAATACAAGTATTTAATAGCATTTTCAGCTCATGTTTGATTGACAATATGATCATAAAAAGGATTTTTGAGACTACCCTACACTCTATCAATTACCCCAGGCTACTTTCTTAATTCTTCGATATTCAAGTTAGTCTCTTTGGAAGTGTGCAGAATATTACACACTTTTTAATGTCACTTCTTCAAAAGTTAAGTTGTTTAAACTTTCTGATCCTCATTGGTAAGGGCTTTGCATATATCAAGCATGCTCCATGATCCCTTTCATCATTTTTTGTACAAAATACTACATCTTTTGTAATACATGCATTCAATTTCACAATCAATTTATAATATGTTTTAAAGTGTGGTCAATATGTCCAGTATTTGACAATCAACAAAAACATTGTGTGATATGGGAGCTATTGTTATGCTAGGAATGATTTGGAACAATTTTATAAATGATATTGTAAGTGATTACTAACTGATAAGTGATCAGTGAATTTTATGATGCTATGATCAATTTTACTTTCCTACACAGCCTTAAATTGAAGGGATCCAAATAATATTTATAGAGGCAGGATCTTCTCTACTAAAATAAGAGCTGGTCATTGGTCAGGAGAAAATATTTATGTTATGTAGGAAATTTAACCTAATATAACATTCTTTTAAACTTTAAGTTTGGCCCTGTGACAGGCACACATGTGCTACGCTTAAGTCAATTTTGTCACTTCAATTCTGTGTGTGTGGTTAATGTCACTAAATTTACTAAGTTAAAGTTACCCGATTACTTTTATTATGTTAGATTTAGTCTACCACTATGCTTGACTATTTATTTTGATATTGTGATTCTGATAAAGAATTTAAATCTTTCAAATTGATGTCATTCAAAATTTTGAGCAAGTAGGATTGAAGACATAAACATAAACTCTACTTAGAAATCTCTCCAATAATTAATATCAATCTATATTTTAAAACACTTTGAAATTTATACCTTCTGCTATTATCCATGCTAACAATTTACATAATGCAATGATATCAGTAGATGTAGTTATTATTTGTCAGACCCTCGTGTTTCAGACATCATGGATATTCCTGAAAGCTATACCATCTATGAAAGATGTTTAAGGTTATCTTCATCGTACAAATTGAGAAACTAAAGAGTCAGATCATTCCTAGCATAACAATAGCTCCCATATCAAACAATGTTTTTGTTGATTGTCAAATACTGGACATATTGACCACACTTTAAAACATATTATAAATTGATTGTGAAATTGAATGCATGTATTACAAAAGATGTAGTATTTTGTACAAAAAATGATGAAAGGGATCATGGAGCATGCTTGATACATGCAAAGAGTCAAGAAATTATCTCCCAACTATAAAATGCCAGAATCAGGACTCTAATCTGGTACTGTCAGATTTTAAGCCTATGCTTCGTTCACTTTGGCATTTCACCCCTTTTAGTCTCCAATGCTGAATTTTTTCCTTACACTGTGTTTTTCCACATATTCTTGGGATTTATTATCTTAGAACTAAATTCACTTGATCACATCAATCAGGAAACGTGCTGCTACTCTACACAGATTCACACTGTATGTTGAGATTATGTCTCTTTTGCGGAGTATCAAGACATTTCCATTTGAAAAAGACATGCCATTAAACATTTTATTTATTACTTTTGGAAGTCAGATCTTTAGCCAACTGCCTGTGCTGTCTTTTTGTTTAATTGATAGCATAACAGGAAGGACAATGGGCCACCTGGGCAAGGTCCCACATTTTGGGATTGTGTTCTGTGCACAGCTTTTCTGCTGTGATTTTGGAGAGAGAAAGGGGTCTATTACAATAGTTATGACAGCAGGTGTGATTTTTATGTGATACCAGCACTTTTCCCTTTGTAGAGGTAATACCTAAGTTGATATTAAAGATGCAAAGAATGCCATGACAACATAGAGTATACTATTTCTAAACTTCCTTCTAATCTATTGTAAAGAAAGCTTTAGAGATCTAGAATAAAGTATTAAACACATTTATTTACAAAGCAACATTCCACTGCCAACTAAGTAAAAATTGCATATCAAAACAGGTAGAGAATATAGTAAACAAAACAATCACCCATTACCTTATCCTTTCTGTATCCTTTTGTCATTGAAAGCCATGGAAATTGTCTTTGTTTCTATCCATTCAATATTATTTGTGGGACATATTATGTAAAAGACTGTACTGGAAGCTGTGAGAATTAAGAACTTGACTGCAATACAAGCCTCTTCTCAAGGGAAGATCTAGTTTACATTCTAGACGAGAACTGGGATATTGATTCTTATAGGACTGCATGTGCATCGTATATCACAGAAGTGTGTGTATCACAGGAGGTCCTTGGAAAGAAAATTAAGAGAAATTTATGTTTTTATTTGTTTTTTAAAGTGTGAATAGAAATAGACTGGTAAGAGAATATATGAGATCTGTCCAGAAAGTATATCCAGCCATGTAATATAAAAAATGGAGACATTTAGTGAAGAAAATACAAGATACAAAAAAACATTGTACACAGGATGGTGATGCCCCAGGCCCCTTCAAAGTAACCACTTTGGGACCTCACACAGTTCTCTTGATTGCCATCAGCTGTCTCATCATATTTTCCTAAATATCATAGACAGTCTGAAATTTCTTCCCTTTCAAAGGTGATTTTAGTTTTGGGAAAACCCAGAAATAACACTGCACCAAATCTGGGCTGTAGGGAGGCTGTGACTTGGGTGATACGATGCTTCACCAAAAATCTCGGCAGGATATGTGATGTATGAGCATGTTGTTGTGATGAAACTGCAATCACCAGCTGCCCATAGCTGTGGCCTTCTGAATCATTCAAATAATTTGTGTGGCGGAATGCTCAACTTTAACACAAAATTTAATTCATATTCATTGCTTTACTCACTCAATCATTTTGAAATGACAGCCACACACTACACCTGCTCAGTTAACAGTATCTACTGCCCCCGCTGACAAGTACAGTGAAGTCATCATTGTTCACACATGTGCATTCCAATTCAGTCTCTTTGGCCAGAAGGTTAAACTGAGGTTGGGCAAACTATTCTCATTATATTAACAATGGTGGACTTTGAGACCTCTCTGAAAAAAAGTGAAAAAATGACATTTAAATATAACAGTGAGATGGCTAGTTAACTATTTGAGTACTTGAGAAAAATTCAAATGAGAATAATAGAAAGTGACATTGGAAGGGCAAGTTTGTGCCACTATAAATAAATCGGAATGTCAGGTGAATGTATATCTTATTTAATAATTAACAGATATTAAAAGTTTTAAAGCAGGTGACCTAATAAGCTACATTTAAAAAATAATGGCAATAACTAATTAGACATTCTAGTATTTCAATTAGAAAAATGGGCCCTGAGGTTATTTTGCCTTGATTCAGATATTCACTAAGTACCTGGTAACTGTATCACCTGGGAAACATACTTTTCTTTTACATTTCTTTTTCTGTATTTTGTAAGATCAAGAGAACATTAACTATATACCTACCTCATGGTAGTGTTGTGAGAATTACATGAAAAGAATAAAAGCAGTAAATGATAATGGTGGAAAATATAAGAAAGAAAAAAGAAAGAAAGAGAGAGAGAGAGAAAAGAAGGAAGAAGGAAGAAAGAAAAGGAAAGGAAAGAAGAAAGAAAGAAAGAAAGAAAGAAAGAAAGAAAGAAAGAAAGAAAGAAAGAAAGAAAGAAAGAGCAGAATGATTTATATACAGTACTCTAAGAAATTGGCTTTAATCGGTATTTTTCATGTAATGTTTTACTAAGGTTTCTAGATATATTTAGATAATGTGAGTGGGTGATATTTAAAAGAGAGATGAGGCATTGGAAGTAATTGAAAAGGTCTAAGGTTGCTGAAGTCATGAGCAGTGAGAACATGTAAGAGAGGTCAAATTGGTAGTTACAATACAATCAGTGGGATGTAAAGTGCAGCATAGGGAATATAGTCAATAATACTGTAATAACTATGTGTAGTGCCAGGTGGGTACTGGAAATACCTAGAAGAACACTTTGTGAAGCATATGATTGTCTAATCATGATGCTGTAAACTGGAAACCAGCACAAAATAATATTGCAAGTAAACTGCAATTGGGAAAAAAAGAGAGGTCATGGTCAAGGCGGCTTAGGCTGTCACCTGAAAAACCAGTTGAGCAACTGTCCATCTGTCAAGGCTGAATTCAAATGATGCCTCTTAGAAAAAAAAGTAGACAACTAGTAGGTGGTCGTCTATTTTGAGTACAAGACAGTAAGTTCATTTTGGCTACCAGTGACAGGTTTGCTTTTCAACATTACATTGCAGCCACTGGCTTCAAAGTTTTCATACACCAAAATATTCTACATACATTGTTCTGGAAAAGAATTCTTAATTTGAATTTCATCTATCGTTTTTCATGTAGAACTCCTACTATTTTCTTTTGGAAGTTATAATAAATCAATAAGAAGTACTAGGGTAGTAGGGAATGCAATGAAACACAAAAATAAGCACTTCTCAAACTCAATCAATATGGAAACAAGAAGAAATTAAGTCCTGGTGATATAATGTACAGCATGGACACTGTTACTAACACTGTGTCATGTATTTACAAGTTACTTAGAGAATAGATCTTAAAAGTTGTCATCACAATAAAAAATTATATCTTTGTATGGTGGTCATTTCTCAATATGTACAAATATTTACATCATTATGTTGTATACCTAAAACTAATATACTCTATAAATTATATCTCAATAAAATTCAAAGAAACAAAAGGAAAGTAGAGAAATAGTAAATTTTAAATGACAATAATATTAAAAGCTACTGATTGTGGACATTTGTACAATGCTTTGTCATTTTTAAATTACATTTGTACAATGCTTTGTCAGTATCAAATTATCTACTTTATTGGATATGATCTTTACTAAGGAATCTGTACATGGTGGAATTTTAGGGGATCAAGTAAATTATAACCCTGTCCCTATCAATATTTAGAACAAAATGAGAGATGAACATAGAAATCAGAAAAAATGCATTTATTCATTCAACAAATATTTTCATAACTTTTACTTATACTTGGTTCTCTTATAGAAACTGGTGATAAAGCAGTGAATGAAACAAAAATTCTAGGCATTGGCTAATTCAGTCCTGGGTATACTTCAGCTTTAAAACCAAGTTCACTTCTACAGGGCAGACACCAGCCATGCCTCAGCAATGGCCTAGCTATTGCTGCCCATTGGGTGACTGACTCCCTAATGGACGCACTTGGAATTTACAGAAATGGTCTCAAGTCTGTACTGATGTAAGAGAGTTCCAACTCTCTAATATTGCAACCACATTTCTTTTAGAAGTGGTGTCCACTCAAAAATCTGTTTCACCACTAATACAGTGATACTATTCTTTCCTGGAGGGCTATCACAGATGTGGTATACAAACAAAGATAAAATATTTTACTGTCATAGAGAAGAAAGCCTATTGGTTGATGTAGTTTCAGATGCAGGGCCAAAGGGGCTTGTTTACTATTTACCTGTGAAGAACACAATCTTATGAACACAGTCTCAGGGAGTGTGGACAATTGCAGGGACATCTCTCACTGAAGTGTAGATAATACACACTGAGCATCAGGAAGATTAATGAAATAAATATAATCCTAGATTCACCACCAAATAATCCACTTCTTTGACAGGGATGGTGAGTAAGCTGGTGGGGAGAAGTAAACAAACCTATTGACATGGAAACATGAAGTCAGAGTAAATGAGGCTGTCTGTTTACAAACTCATTTTTATTGAGTTTTTATATTGAGGTATTATATTTCCCAGTTCAAAGTAACAAAAATAAAATTTAAAAATATAATGTCACTTGTGAAAATTATATAAAAAGTTAATTTCAGAGCCTGAACTTATTTAATACAAATAAACCCATGTGTGCAGCTTCTATATATTTGAACATCTCCCATGCATCAACATCAAGTATAGGGTAGAAAGAAGTCACCACCTTTGCTCTTAACATATGTCAGTCAAGTCAGAGAGCCAAAATTTTGGTTGATTTCAATGTAGTATTATCTGTATGATATCTGATCATGGATACCAGAGAACACTTAGACAAGTATCCTTGTTGACAATAGGTTGATGGAAGGTTGTGTGTGGCTTCCTAGAAGAGGTGACAGCTGAACTGCCTCCTGAAGCATAGTAATATCCAGCCAGATGAGTGCAGTAGGTGATGAAAGATGGAAGACAATTCTGAGTAAAAGAAGCTGAGGCTTAGAGAAAGCAGAGAGCACAGAACACTGAGGATTACAAATTGTCCCAAAAGACTAGTGAACGTAGCACAAGGGAGGGAGTGATAAAATATGGGACTATACTGCAGATGGTGGCACTTATTCAGTCAAGGACTTACTGTGTGCCAAAGTATTGTGTGAATATATAACAGTGAAGAAGAAAACAAATGGTCTCTAGGTCCTCTGATAATGCCACATGAAAGTGTTCTGATTGGAGAAGGGGGTGTTGCTCTTGGGCATAGGAAGAGCCTCTACTTTGCCCTAGATGGCATGCAAATTGCTTCCTAGCAGAAGAAGCATCTAACCTGAGAAATGAAGTGTGAGCAGGGTTTTACCAAGAGCAACTTAAGTGGGGGGGAAATTCCAAATATAGGAAATAGGATGTGCAAAAAAACAAACTACAAAAAGAGCAGGGTATAAGTTTATGAACTGAAGAACACTGAAGCAAAAGAAGTAGATTCGGTAGAAGAATTATGTTCCAAGAAAAAAACATACATATGCATAGTCTATAGTCTCCTTAGTAAATGTTAGTTCTATATTCATCACTTGTAAAATCTGTGACTATTTGAGAATTTTCCTTCTTATTTTACCAGGCCAAAATAACACGAGAAGGGCCGATCACATGACTCTTCATACAGTTACTAGGAGGCTGCCAGGTCAGCCAAATTTGACAGTGATCGTATAAACCCCTCAGATTTCATGACTATACTTTCATCCAGCTGACTGTAGGTATTTTTAAAAATCGTCAAAATGCAAATGCCTCTAGTATTCTAATATTTTAACCTTACTGATATTTATAGCATAGATGGCCTAAACTATTCATACTTAATGGAGATAGAGAATGAACCCATAAAACTTGACACGGAGCACCTGCTCCAGTTTGTCAGAGTTTTCAGAAATTGTAATTTTTCTTCAGAAAATAAGCCCAGTAATAGTTATGTACACTGGGCTTAAAAATCATATTATTAGCAAGAAGACTTCAAAACTAACCTCTGAGATATAGGGCTTTTTAAGGTGTTTTCTTATATATCTATGAAAAATTTGTTTGAACATGTGAGTTACATCTTACATGGCTTTCTTGATATCTCAGAATCTAATTTGAAGTTTTGTGCAAACATTTATTATGTACATAACTATGTTAATACATAGATTATATCTACCAAATACTTTAAAAAGGAATAATGTCAGCTTTTATATTTTATAAGGGATTATATGTTATGTTTTCATGTGGTATACTTAAAGGAAATCTAAAGTCTCATATATAACATGGTCTGTGAGACGAAACAAAAATATAAGAGTAGGACAAAAAATAAAATACTGCTTTAAAATATAATTTTATAACAACTCTACATGTTAAAAGAAAGCCATGGCAAAATATACAATCACCAGCATTAATTTTTTGCTCTAAATCAGCCATACTTAATTTTTAATGATGCTAAGAATAGCAGTAACCCAGCTTCTGGTTTTGTTCTGTTTACGTGACAATGTTATTTCACCATTACTTTGACAAGTGGAGTTCAGAGGGAGTTCACTCAGAGTTAACCATGTCTTTTGGAAGATGCAAAGCTGGTACTGGAAGCCACTGGGGACTCTATGCCTCAGTCTGGATATGAACATGCTTAGAACAATTTGAAATTTTCTATTTCATGTCCTTCCCCTAGCTATCTTATTTGTTAGGACCTGTGATCAGATTACAGAAAGATTACACTTTAACCTTCATTTAATCTAAACTAAATAGATATCAGAAGCCACAGTTAAGAAATTAAATTTTGTTGCTTTTAAGAGCCAGGTGAAGGGTGCGGTTGTATTTTGGTATATTAAATTTTGCTGAGCAACATAATATTGTTTTAATATAGTTTATATCTTTGAAGGGCAAAAGTAAGTAGTTCCATCATTTCAAGGGGATACTTTCTATGAAATTTCCTCTGCAGATAGCAGCATCAGGATGGGCAAGAGGTCAAGAAGAGTTATAACAAAATGTGTGTTGGATAAAATCTTAGGGGAAAATATGTTACTCTTAAAAGACATTTCAAAGTGTGAGACATTGCAACCCCATCCTTTTTAATATGGTGGTCACATTTTTTGTGACATTAAAGTTAAACTTGTAATTCTATGTTTTTCCATTGTTGATCTTTTTATTACTATTTGAGGCCAGTAATTTTACAATCTATTGTAACATGATCATTAATGAGCATTTATAATTAAGCAGACCTGGATATACTCTGCTTATTATTTCCAAGCTTCATAAATGTCCACACATTTTCATATGATTTCCCTTATGTACCATAACGATGAAGTAACACAGAAGACTTTGTGATCTTTGCAATTATGTGCAAGAGTCATTTTTTTTATAGATCACAATATAACCCTTAATTTGATTTTCATATTACATAGGAATTACTTAGAGCAAGATAACTTTTACTTAAAGCCTGCAGAACATTTTATAGAGTCCTAGAGATGCAACTTTTTCACGTATGTGGACATGTTTCAGATCTTACAGGAAAACATTGAGGTTGCAGGGGCTGGTTTTGTTTTGTTTTGTTGTTTACACACTGCTCTAAGGAAAATGAAATAGCCTATGTTACAAATAAAAACAATAAGAAAAAATTTGGAAAACATGTAACTGCACAAAGCCTGCCACAAGTGTAAGATGAAATTGTTCCCATTTTAACTGTTGACATTTTTCCCTTTTCTTTGAGCAAGTGATTGAAGTGAAATGTTAATAAAATTTAATTAACTGCACAATGAACTGTCTTTACCATCTATACTCTTGAACAATTTCTTTTTCATATAATGTGTTTTTTCTTTGTTTTGAATAAGAGAGAGCAATTAATCTTCCCTTTAACATAAAAAGAAAAGGTATACAGAAGCTTTGTATACCTTTGGTATAGGGTTGGAAGGATTACAGGCTTTTATTTTTTATTTGTGTATTTATTTATTTTGATGAAAGGTAGCAACCCTCTTCTAAACTGACACTTGCAAGAGACTTCTGATTGGGCTGTTGGAAGCCAATTCATGGCTGCAGTCCTGGAGAGTATATAAAACTAACATCCTTACGTAGTTCCACTGACAGAGGCGCACCCATGCAAAGCAAGATGGATGGGATGTCGGTTTTCTCTATCATGGGATCTCCATTTAGTGACCCAGATGAGGACGGAGAGAACTTGTCACACAAGCGTGACAGGGCCAGATAGGGCTTTAAATGGAGCTCCAAATCTCGTATAGATTTGAAGTTGCTGCTAGAGCACAAAATTTGTCATAAAAGACTTGTCAGTGCAGAGTTCATTAAGGTAAAGGATGATAGTACTTTTTCTAGACACAATTGAGCTCTCCCCTGGTGGTCTGAGCTTCAGTCACAAGAGAATTGTGTTTTGTTTTGTTTCCCTTCTTAATGACCTTTTAAAATGATTTCATTAAGTTTTTCCTTGTTCTGTAATCCTAACTCAAAAGTTTCTCACAGCATTTTCTCTCCAGTTTTACTTCTTTTTTCTCCTTTGTTAAATTTGTAGGTGTGTTTGTGATGTCAATTCACAGTCACTTGGGACTTGACTGAGTTTGGAGGTGAGGTGTTAAAGCTCCCAGGGCAAAATTGTAACGGTTAAGGTGAAAGACAAGGCTCTTAATCACTTGTGCTGTGACTGCCATGCTAGGAATTCCATGGTCAATGCTGAATTTTCTTTTACTCAGAGTGCAGCGATCAATAAAGATATTCAGAAACACAAGACCATCTGGGGCTTAACTGAAACCCTGATGTTACAAAGTTGTAACACCCAATCACAAATAGGTGTGTAAGAAGTTAAGTCTGCTGTTTAAAATATATTATTTAATAGCAATTTATTACTGTTAATTTCAGCATAATTCAGATTTATTGTGTTTTCACTGAAGATTATTAAGTTTTTTATTTGTTAGCATTTTTCTTTCTTTTTTAAATTCAAGGAACGTACAGTGAGGTCATCAGGAGCACAGCTCCTATTATTCTCATTTTACAGATGGAAAAAACAAAGAAAAAACTAAAATTAGTTTTTCTTGTTTTAGAATGCTAGAAAATGTTGACTGATTTACTTCGTACTCCCAATTCCCAACTTAATGTATTTATCTTAAAATATAACCAAATATTAAATGGCAAATCCTGAACACATATATTCTTCCTTCAGTCCCTTTAGGATGTCGGCCGTCGGCTGATGGCCTTCTCCAGGAATTGCCCCTTCCCAGTGTAGCCAGGATCCAATGAAGAGTCTCTGTAGGGGAGACTGGGGCCCTGGCTCAGGACATGTTTAAAATGTCACTTTAACTTTAGAGTTTACCATGGAGAAGCTGAAGTTTTCGTTGAGGTCACATAGCAGCATAACTTCTCACTGTGCCCCATTCATTGTGATCCTTTCCCTTCCCTTCAGATTTTGGTTGCAAGACGATTCCAAAACAATCTCTCTGTGCCCACATTTTGTCTCAGTGTCTGCTTCCCAGTAAACCTGACCTGTGGCATATTTAGAGCTTATGGAGGTGGGGGTTGGGGCTCACCAATATTTAACTCTTCCACTTTTCCTCTCAATGTTTCTGATGTATATTAATTTTTTTTCTTTTAGACCATTCTTTTCAAAAAGTGTTTGACAGAAACAGCATGCTGTTCTTATTGAAGGTGATGATAAAAATAATAAAATCAATTTGTAAACACGCAAATGATAAGGCTTTCTTTATGTAATTTTGAATATTAATTAATAATGAACCTTTTAGGTAATCATATTAAGCGCACATTGAAAAAGATCAAGTGGCCTCACTCCATAGACAGAACCACCGTCAGCCTTTACTCCAAAACAGCAGTTTTCAACCCCCATGCCACAAAAGGCACACTGGCGTGCCACAAGAATTTTTAAAATGTGCAATACCTGACTAATCAGGACCACTGACCTCTTTTTCCTTAGATTATCAAATAAAATAGTGACAACAGCCAACACAACATAGGTGTCCAGTGTGAATGAATCAAAATTACACTTATTTTGTATATCAGATCAGCAAAAAATATACATATTTTAGTATACCACAAAATTTTGGTAATTAGTTTATGTGTGCCATGAGATGAAAAAGGTTGAAATTACTGCTCTAAAACCACAAACTTGGGGCTCCTTTCATGTGTCTGATCCCCCCAGTGGAATGATTCCTTCTATCAGATGACCATTACTAAATGTTTATTGACTCAATCTTGCTCATATTGCTTTAGTTTAGTGCAAAGTATCAACTTTCAATTGTTGTGCAACAAACAATCACAAATTTAGAAGCTTAAGACAACACACCTGTTTTACTCAGTTTCCATGAGTCCAGAGCACAGCTTGGCCAGGTCCTCAGCTCGGGCTCTCACCGAGGCTGTGTTCAGTGTGTCAGGTAGGCCAGTTATCACCTGGAGGCTCAGCGAGGGAAGGATCTCTCTCTATGCTCCTTGTTGTTGGCAGAATTCAATTCTTTACAGAAATAGAATTTGTTGCAGGGTGCTCATACAAAGTCAGAGATAGAGAGACAGAGGTGGAGATGGAGAGGGAGATGGAGATGCTCTGCTTCCAGACTCTGACCTTTCGATCCTCTCTAAGAGAGCTTGCCTGATTCGGTCAGGCCACCCAGGGTAATTTCCCCTTTGACTAATTTAAAATATATTTTATTTATTTATCTTTAGAGAGGAAGGGAAGGAGAGAGAGAGAAATGTCAATGTGTGGTTGCCTCTCGTGGGTCCCCTGCTGGGAACTGGCCTGCAACCCAGTCATGTGCCCTGACTGGGAATCAAACCGCAATCCTTTGGTTCACAGCCTGCGCTCAATCCACTGAGCTACACCAGCCAGGACCCCCTTTGACTAATTTAAAGTAAGTTGATCAGAGACTTAAATTATGTCATCCAAATCCCTTTACCTTTGCTGTTTTCTGTTGGCTAGAAGTAAGTTACAGGTCCCATCACTCTCAAAGCAAGAGGATTATAGATGTGTGGCTCATTGATGGTCATCTTAGTATTTGGCCTACCACATGAAATCATATTCTATTTGTTATAAAGCCAGGAACACTATTGTTTGATGTTACAAATTATTGTAAGGTTTTTAAATTTGATTTTTAAATTACACATAACGACAATTTAATAGGAGGAATGCACATTTCAGTTAAGGAAGAGTCCAAGATCTGGATTTTATTACCCTGACTAAGGAGCCCAACTAATTATAGTCCAGATTTTCATTGCCTCACTCCCCGCCAACCCCAGCCATCCCCACCTCCACCCTCAATACCAGCCACCTTTGGCTTTGTCCCTGTGTCCTTTATACATGTTTCTTGATGACCCTTCCTCCTTTTCCTCCCACTATCCCCTCCGACTTCCCCTCTTGTTACTGTCAGTTTGTTCTTAATTTCAATGTCTCTGTTTATATTTTGCTTGCTTGTTTGTCTTGTTGATTAGGTTCCACTTATAGGTGAGATCATATGGTATTTGCCTTTCACTACCTGGCTTATTTCACTTAGCATAATGGATCAGACTGAATTGTTGATTATAAATATAAGCTACCGTTTAAGCTAAACTTTATAAAAATAGTCTTTAATTTTGGTGAATGTCCATATAGCTATTCTGTATAATGTAGAGCAAATATAACATAATTTTATTTCTACGATTTTTTGAAATGTGGTTAAAATATGGATGCTTTAATATATAGTATTGTGCCAACTAGTAGCCATATGGGGAAAAAGTAAAGGTTCATCCCTATGTCAAACACACTGAAAAATAAATTCTGGAAATATTAATTAATTTTTAAATAATCAGAATAAACTCCACTAAACCTACTTTAATTATGGAAAATACCTAATATTATAGTTTTGTTAATTATGCCCCATAATCAATATGTATTAAGATTGTATGGTGTATGATTTGCTATGCTAAAAAGGCAGGTGAGAGATAAATAAAATTTAAGAAAAATGAAATAAAGTATGATTCCTCATAAAGTTTTATAAGCTGTTGAGGGAAACAAACATTAATTTAAAATCTCACAAATGTATATTTAAGGTAAATAAAATTTTAAAACCTTTAACATAGGATGCACAAATGCAGGGTTTTTTTTCCCCATTTTTCTAGAATTGAATTACCTATCAAATCTCTACTATCTCTAATGCAGTATCTGGGTGAATCCAATTATTTAGTTATCTTTGTTTTCTTGAATTAATTTCAAGGTTTTTAGTTCTACATTTTCCTATCCTTGGAGTAGATTCTTAGATAGGAGCATGGGTGAGCTCTTTCTTGTCATTTTGGAATCAGCCGTTCCCTATAATGCTTTACTTGCCCCGTCACGCCTGGCACTCCCTGAGTTCTAGCCAGCCATGTGTCAATTAGAGCCCCAGCTTGACGTTCTCTCGACATTCATCACCATTTCTGCTGATGTCCTGACCTTGAAGGTCCATCAGCTGACTTACGAGCTTTGCAGACAACTGGAATAAACAAAAAGACATTAGCAAAAAAGGAAATACATATTGTATTAACTTAACTCCTCTTCATATAGCTCTTTTAAGAGCCTGGAAATTAAGGAAGGAAGAAAGAGGCTAGAAGCATGTAACAGAAGACCTTGTTCTTCACTGAGGATCAAGAAAAGTTTCCTTGGGACATCTGTGCCAGAAGTGCCATCTGAAGAACGTGCCCTGCAGTCCAGGAGGAGAGGGACAGGAGATATGCAACCTCCTAGAGCATGAGAAACCATGGCACATGCAAAGGAAGGAAGAAGAGTCCTTGGGTTTGGAAGTGAGAGTTTTCAGTGTGAGGGTGTGGTTATGTTTGAGCAAGCTGAGAAAAAAAAGTCTGCATATTTTCTTTAGAGACCTTCTAAAAGAGGTGGGTACTTTTAGATAAATTAGTCTTAGGCCTTTTCGTCTCTTCAACAGTATCAACTCTTTATGAGTAATCGGTTCTAGTTCTAAATCTCAGACATTGACAAATACATTTTGATAATGCTCTCATGTGGAAGGTTAATACAGGTATTTTTCAAAGAACAATATTTAATCTTACACTTATCAGTGATCTTTCCAAAAGTGTGATTCAAAAACACAAGTTTATGAAGTTTCTGAATATATACCTTTAATCCAAAAAAACAATACTTGAGCATCCCTTTTTTATATTAATGATGCAAAGTCAACCCTTAAAGACTCCCATAATTATGACACTAACAAGTCAGCAGCAATGGAATGCATTATGTGGCTAGCAAAAAAAAAAAATCTTTGAGTACTATTGCACAGTATCAACCAACAAATATACAAAATCATCAGCAATGGTTTGTGCCTTTCTTAAGACTAGTGAAATATTTTGGCATTGACAACTAATATATACCTAAAAATATGTTAACTGGTCTGTCTTTCAGTCAAAAGTATTTTATTGTCAAAAAACTTTTTTTTTGTCCTTTTAAGTATCACACTGGACAGTTTTTTTGAAACTGATGCTTTGCTGTGCTGTATTAGCTACTATGGCTAGAAAGAGTTAAGAGAATCTCCAGAAAATATGAAGTTTTATTCCAAGAAGGAATGTGTGCACTGGAAGACTGTAGCTCTTTAAAAAGAGCAAAAATAAGAAATCCTGTGTGACTCTTAATTACCTTAAATTAAATTTAACACTTTCCTTGGTGTCCTTATCCCTGCTAAAGTCTCTCAGAAGCTGAAATATATCATAATTAACAGTCTTATTCATGTATTTCATGTGTTTTCATTGTGTGAATAAAGCCCTAAAGTTTCTAATTAGATGAATACAGTCTTTCCAAATGGTGAATTTGGAATGGCTCTTCTATTTGAGATGGCATTATAATTCCTAATAATAATATTAGTCATAATCACCATATTACTCACTACCAGCATGTGACTCCTTTTAGTAACATCAAATAATCTAACTTTTCCTATTTTTTCTACATAAAAACATTGATATTTTTACTGCCAACCATAATAGACCACGTATTTGGAACATCACATTTCTAGGACCGATGCCTGCATGTCATTATCATCTTGTGTCCTTGTCCCTAATAAATGTTTCCCTGTGGGAGCCACATGGCACTCAGTGCTGCCTGCAGTCTTTCCAGGAGGCAAATAATTAGCCACAAAAATAATTCATTTCCAGAGGGAATTCAAATTAGCTACATTTCTCATGCATGTCTCAATGAGGATGTCCGCTAAGTCAAACTGCTTCAATTTGACTTAAGTCTGAGCCTTCTTTTCCTGCTTTAGGCATGAAAGATGATCTTACCCTGGGATCAGGTGGATTCATCCAGGTTCACTGATTTTGTCTTAAAAACTATTTTAAAGTAAGTTACTTACACTCAACTTTTAAAAACAAAGAGCTCATTACATTTTGTGGACCCATTACTATATAATTAATGAGTTTCTGAATTAATGAATTACTCAAAACCTATTAATGAGTAATCAAATTAAATATGGGAACATGAATTATAGGTATGTGTAAGCCCTCAAATGACTTTTTCTTCTAACATGTGGGCTAATTTGATATCTAAATCTCTGTTTTGTAGGTTTTATTTACCTACTTTATGAGGTTTTATATTATTCTTATCTACTGGCTAAATGGATCTTATCTTTTGTAGAAACAATACTAACAACAGGATGTATTGTAGCCCTCTTAAATACCCCCTCTTAAGTATTTATTGCTGTGATCACAAGATTTGCAGTGTTTGGCCAAACCTTCAAGAACCCATTGGTCTCCTAATTTTTACTTTTTTTTTTCCTTTTAAGTTATTCTTTTCTATTTCCCAGACCTAATTTTTCCATCTTTTGCTTTCTGTGCACCATGCACTCTTTACTACCTTAACTTCTGCTGCCACTGAGTACTTATATTCCCCTCAGCTACTTTGGATCCTATATCATGAATGTGACTACATTTTTTACTGCATCGCTAGCTTCTATTCGGGGGAAATACTCCCTTTACGATTCATTCTTGTACCTTATGTCTTTTCGAAGCTTGTTCTATGTCCTTCATTATTACAGGAGATATTATTTATCTACCCCACAAGAAAATATATTTTGGGGAGATAGAAAACAGCTAACTTCTGTGTGGTTCCATAAGAAGATAGTCCTCATCAAGAAACTAGGAAAAATATGTGTTTCTATGCTTTCTGTTTCTTTAAATCAAAGTAGCCATATATCAAAGGCTGTGGGCTGGCAGAGAAAAGAAAAAACACTCAATTAGCACTTTTATTTTTAACTCACTATTGTCCATTAAATATGAGTTATATGATTATAAAGGAAACCATAACAAAATTAAAAATCACACATATGAAAGAATGATGAATATTAAGCAAATTTTTATTTAAAAATTCCATATTTTCTGTTAACTTTCATTAACACTTTTGGGTTGATTTCAATGAAGTGTTTCTTTGTTTGCTTGTTTGTTTGTTTTCTGTTAGATGAACCTGAAGGCAAGGTAGTTCTAAATGTCTCAATAACCACCAAGGGAAGTTAAACTAATTAAAAGAAAGTTTTCAGAGAGAGAGCTGCAATTACTACACAAGTAATAAATTGCTATCAGTAAAAACTATATAATCAAAATGTCTTATTGCTTGCCTTCCCTCCTCTCCTGCCCTTTTTAAAAATCATATAAGTGTGGGAGTCATTAATTCTGTTCATAATTACCTCAAAGTGCTTATTCTTCTAGGTCCATGCTGGGTAGAATGGCTCATCTCCATGCCTGTTGAACTTAGCAGTGGCTCTGAGACCACTCATGGTGGCTCTCTTTGACCATCCTTAACTTTTGGACAAACCTTGAAGAGCTCATGGTCTACTCTGCCATGTAATATTTCTCTCTATTAATGCACAAAGGAACAGAACCATTCAAAATGGTAGCTTCTCCATGAGTCCAGGACATGTAATGATGAAGTTAATTTGGAGCAAAGGCTCCAATTGACCTTCAATGGTTAAAGTCAAGATAAACACTAAAAAAAGAAAATTAAAATAACTCATAATGCAAACACTAACATAATCGTTATCAATAATAGCTTATATAACCATTGTATTCACACAATCTGTTCTCTTTCTCAATGAATGACAACAAAACAGCTTACCTTTTTATGTAACAGAAGCATCTTTCCAAGGAATTAAATATTCATCTATAACATGACATTAATAAAGGCAATGTATCATAGGAATATAATCATACACATATATACATTATATATACATTATATATATATATATTACATTAATATAAAAAGTTCTCACCCAAAGACATGCTTATTGTTTTCAAAGAGAAGAGAAGAGAGGGAGAGAAAGAAATATTGAACAGTTGCCTCTCATACACACCCTAACCCAGGACAAAACCTGCAACCCAGTCATGTGCCCTGACTGGGAAATAAACCCAAAACCTTTCAATTTATGGGATGTTACCCCAACCAATTAAGTCACACCAGCCAGGGTCATTCTCCTAGATTTCAATGATTGTTTGCTTAATGATTAATATTGTCATTTTTTGTTAAATCATTTATTTTTTTCAAACATTTGTGATAATAAACTACTTTTGATAAATATCATAGCTTCAAAATATTTATACAAATCATGATTATTTTCTCTAAGGATAAATTTCTGCATGTGGAATTTCTGAGTCAATGCATATATTATGTTTTCTTATATATAAACATTTTCAAAAACCTAAAATTTGCACTTGTACTAACTACATAAAAGTCTAAGTTTTTCTACACTTTGCTAAAAACAGGAATTGCTTTTCTTTAGCTATTATTAATTTTGCTAATAAACTAGTTTTAGATTATTGAATTTATTTGTATTTGTTTAAGTAATGTTTAGCATATACATTTTTACATTTTTTATTTCTCATTTGTATTTTCTCTACAATAAACATTTTTGTTATATTGAACTAATCTGAAAGTGAAGTTACTTAATTATATAATCCATAAGCTAATGCAATATTGGCAGTCAACTTCTCCCTTTAGGCTATAAAATGAAGATGCAATATAAATTGTATTTTCACTAAGATATCTTTACCTGTCTCCAAGAGATATTCTGAAGACAAAAATGGTTTACATCTTTATGATTACTGATAGTATCATATTTTTATTTGCTCAAAACTAGTATTAAATTATCAAAGCAAAATGAATTTGTTTTAACTTTTCATAATTACACTTAGTCATGGGGAATTTTAATTTCTGTCCAGAGAACAGAATCACAACTATATAGCTGCAATTGTGTCATTTAATAAAATTCAAAGCAGCTCATTTTCACTATATCATTAGGCATTGTATCAAATAAAGTTATCAGAATGACTAAATTCTGACAATGATTCTTAGAGTTCTAGGTTATATGATTCATTTTTATGTATGGATATAACAGAAATAGAAAATGTAAGTTTGAGAAAAAGAAAATTGAGGTAAATTTGAGTAAATTGCAATGTATTTGTAAAGCTGTTTTAAACAAGATAAGTGAAACAAAAGCATAAGTCACTAAGAATTGTTTGAACCATGAATAGAAGAGAAAGAGCAAGAGACTTACATATTATGAAATATAGCCAAATCTCAACTCTGTATCTTGATCAAAATATCATAGCCCCAAAATATTAATTAATTTCTTAGTGACTGTATATTTGCATTAATCAGATTCTATAAGTGGGAGACAGAGATACAAAAATATTTACATAGAGATTTAGAGAACCTTTTCTTTCTCTATTAGGAAACCTTTTTTTTTTAGGAAGCAGGGACAGCTATGCTAACACTTGTGATATTATGCATCCTTGAAAAACCACTGGTCAAGCCCTGGTCTAGCATCTCTCTTTGGCTTTTTCCATCTTTCTTTCTGCCTTTTCTGTACTTCCATGCTAAAAATAACTTGTTTCTCAATAAAAGATCTGGGTCAAATTTAAGAGAGGGGAAGAAACTGACTGGGCCAAGCCAAAATCTTCCTTTGCAGGTGGATCACAGGGGCAATTAATAATGGATGTTCTGCATTAGTATATTATATTCCTTTAACTGGGAAAGAGTATGATTACAATTTCATATCCAAGGAGATCTCTAAGTACTGTCATATAAAAATACAGAATAAATATTTTGCATTCTATCTTGAGAGTCCAAAATGTGCTTTCATATCAAAGGCCATGAATCAGAATGGGAATAAGGGATCTAACAAATTTTCTAGAGTAAGAACAAAATGTTAAGCAAACCAGAAAAAAAATATTTCAGCAATTAAATCTCATCATTTGTCTTCATCACCTCATTAACATTTAGAATTTAGCACGTCTGTGAGAGAATGATATGTGAAAATTAAAATAATTATATAGAGAAATAAGTAAAAATTGAAGAAAATGTCATTATGGGTGCATTGATTAAAAATAAATAAACTAAGCAAAAATAACCAGCAAGCTATATATCTTAAAAGTCTAAAAAAAGTTTATTTCTCACTCACCCAGAATCCATGGCAGTCTGGGCAATGTGGAAACCAGGGGCATACTCAAAGATCCAGGATTCTTCTCCAATGGTTTCATCACTACACAAAGCACAAAAGATAAGAATTTGAAAGGCATTTTTCTTACTATTTTTAAACTTTTATCTCATTTTATTTATTTTTAGATATAAGGGAAGGGAGGGAGAAAGAGAGGAGGGAAAGAAACATCAATGTGTGGTTGCTTCTGATGTGCCCCCTACTGGGGGCCTGGCCCACAACCCAGACATATGCTCTGACTGGGAATCCAACCAGTGACCCTTTGGTTCTCAGGCAGGCACTTGATCCACTGAGCCACACCAGCCAGGAAGTCATTTATTTTCTTTATCATGGATATAAAGCACATATTTCCTGCTCACATTTCATTGGCCAAAGTTAATCTCTTGGCCTCATCTAATTCAAGAAGGTAATAAAGTATAATTTTCTTTGTGTAAAAAATGGATAAATATAAAATAATTTGTGGTACAAACCTAGCACAAGTTCAGCAGAAATGGAAACATATCATTCCGTTATAATGAGGATTTACACATTCATAAAAATCTCGAGTTTCCCTAAAATATACAGACAACAATATTGGAGTTATCCACTAAAATTACAACAATGACTTCTGAATGAAAGAATTGTTTTTTAGTTGTTTTGCTTTTCAAGCTATTTGTGCAGTATTTTAAAATTTTCTGTTAGAAACAACTGTAATACATACAAATAAATTTAGAATGTATATATAGTTACTTATATATATGTATTTGTGTAGAAAGAAAGCGTGTCTTTTGTTTCCTCTTTGTTTAATTGATTAAATATTAATGTGAGCAAATGCTTTGAACTACCTTATTTTGATGTATTCTGGACAGTTGCCTTTCATATATATAGTGGCTTTCAAAAAGTGTAATTTTGCAATCAATGACCTACTTAATTCATTGATTTGTTCAGTTAATATTTACAAATGTCTCCTTTGTACCAAGCAGTGTTCTCATACTGAGGATTAACAGTGGGAGAAAAATTGAATGTCCATAGAATTTACATTCTAGTAAGAGTCATAACGTAGATGAGAAAAATCAGGAAAATATATGGAATGCTAAAGATGAATGTTGATCTCCGTTATCATAAAACAGGTAATAGCGATAGATAGGCAAAGGTGGTAGAGGGAGGGAATTCAATGTTAAATAGTCTGATGAGGAAAGGTCTTTCCACTAAGTTGATTTCTGACTAAAGAATTGAAGATTATGAAGAAGTCAGGCCATGTGAGAATTCCTTTGGAGAAAGCATTGCCTACAGAGAAACCGACAGGAAAAATCTACCAAGTCAGAACAAAGGATGAATGTTTCAGGAATAAGGAGACTCATGAGGCCAGAGGAGAGAGCCTGGGGAAAGTCCTAGAATCATAGAGGTCAGGCATGTGGTGGTATACTTTCTGCGATCTTGAGTTTAGCTTTTTGAGTTGAAAAAAAGTTCTAAGAGTGTTTTAAGCAGAAGAGATTGTATGTATTCTGGGTCACTCTGGCTGCTGTGTGGAAACATATAAGAGGACCAGGAGTAAAAGGGTGATCAGGAGGAGCAAGAATCCAGATAGGCAATGATGATTACTCCAACTAGAATAGTGGCACTGGAGGTGGAGAGAAATGGTCAGAGTATTGATTCATTTTGAAGGCAAAGTCCAAAGGAGTTGCTAACAAACGTTACCAGCATATGTTTGTGAGTCTTTCCTTTAAGTCAGCTGGGTAACTGCTCAGCCAGTTGCCAGCTGAGCAGCCCAGCACCAAGGAATAGACAAGAGTCACGCAAGGTAACTATGCTATTCATTAAGCTTTTATTGAATTCAGGTTCACTCAAAGGAGAACATCAATATTCATTAATATCCCACTCACACTCTAACAATCTAAGAGAATTATAACACACACATGCAGCAATCACTGAGGAATAATGAACCCAAGTCCCAAAGGCTCAGTCTGCAGGTCTAAGAGACAGCACGGTGGGCAAGGGAATTGTCAGTGTCTTGCAAGGAAGGATCTTTGGAGCCGGGTGGGCAGTAGGACAGACAAATCATCATTCCAGCAGGGCATAGGCTCCAGTGGCTGATGCCGATGGAGATCAGCGCGGCATGAAGCAGCACTCTGGTGTGTGGAGCTCAGTTGTTTTGGCAGTGGTCTGGAAACTGCCTCAGCTCTACTTGAAAGTTGAGGACTCCACTCTTCTGGGCCTTTTGATAAATGTCTTTACACCCTTCATTCCAAGTGTAGAATTTGCCCAGGAGCCTATGGGTGGTACATAGCTATTCTGCTTGACACCCCCACTGGCAAGTGTGGGATTTCCCCAGAAGCCTATCTGTGGATGGGCCTGCACTGCAGACATGGCTGTTCTGATCACATGCACAGGTATCTTAAGTGTTTCTCTAACAACATGTGCACAATAGTGTGTCTCCTTGCCAGATGTGTCTGTTCCGACTTAGGTAGTTTCCCTCTTGAATGAAAGTGTCATGGCTGACTAACAGCCAATCTTGTTGACATAAGTGATATAAGTAAGTGACTCCACTTTGATATACTTTACACTATCTTGATTGGACCAATGTCGTGTCATTGGTCCTGTTCTCCACAACATATAAGATTTAGAATGTGTGAGAGAGATTTGTTCATTTGAAGAAACGGAATTTCCCTTTACTTAGAAGGGGAAGACAGTGAGGACAGGCTTGAGGCAATAAGAGGTATTTTGCATAAGCTAAGTTTGTAGTCCTTACAAAACAACCAAGTAAAGGTGTTAAAAAGCAACTAAATGCACTAGTCTGCAGTTTCATGAGAAGAGAATTGCCCCAAAACTAAAATAATAGTATGAAGTAATGCATATATTGCGCTTACTATGTGTCAGAAACTCTTTTTTGTTATACATTTAAGTTATTTATTTCATACAAAATTTTTATGAGATAGAGGCAGTATTATTATCAACATTGTACAATGAGACAATTGGGACATATGGAAGATAAGTATTTCTTTCAAGGACAAAAGTCTAGTAATGTATAGTGAGAGCCCGTGTCCATTAGCCCCACTGCCTGACTCTCATGGTAACTAATCATCATATAGCCAGTATTAAAGCCATCAAACTGGATGTGATCCTAATAAAGCCAGGCAAGAATGAAATACATCCACAGACTGAACTCTAGAGAACTCCAGAATTAAGAGTTAAGGATGTTGGGGAAAACATCAGTGCTGAGGGCAGAAACAAAGAGCATTTTATAGGAAAACAAGTTGTGCCATCTTGGAAGAAAAGACAGTCTCAAGGAGAAGGGTGTAAGCAGTTAGGTTAAAAGATGCTGATAGGTCAAATAAGAAAAAATCTGAACTAAGTTTTTGATTTAGTAACATGGAGGATATTGGGAACCTTGACAAGATTATATCCAGTGAAAAGATAAGAGTGAAATTCAAAAGGAGAGGAAGTGAAGACAGGGAAAGTAGATAATTTTTTGAATAGTTATTTTGTAAAGAATAAAAACAGGTAGCAGTTAGAGGGGCTATTGGGGTCAAGAAAGAAATTTTTCATTGCTTGGTTTTTAAGTTAAGAGAATAAGGCACTATCTCCATACCTTTCTAAGATGGAGTATAAATATACATATACAAAGAGGTTGTCAGGAGTGGAGGAAGTTATGACTCTACTTTGATGCATCATCTCAGAAAAATTCAGAGCTGAAAATACAGGAAAAGGAATGAATAGGGGACAGAATATGCTGGGACTATCTACTTTTAAAACTGGGCAATATTTTGGGTCAACTTCATTTCTCAAAAAAGTAATGTAAAGTATAACACTCAGAAATGATACTGTTTAACAGATGGGCCAAAACTGAAAATTTGACCGTAAGTTCTTTGGGGGAGGCCATGTGGAAGATAAACCCATGCTTTGCAAAAAACTATTTAAAAGAAAGTTATAATTCTTATAAAGTGCAATTTACCAGTATTTTAAGAAATTATATATGAATTCAGCTTTTGATCCAGCAAGTCCATTTCTAGGAAATATTCATGAAAATATAAAAAGCCCGTATATATGGTTATTTATTTTGTATAATTTTTAATTACAAAGGTTCAGAAACAATCCAAATGTCTATGAATGCAGGACTAGATGAACAATCCATGGTTCCTCCACACACTGAAACACTCTGCAGACTTCAAAAATGGAGGGAAACATCTGTACCTTTATTTGAAATGAGCTGCAGGTAGAATTGTAATGTGAAAAGGGCAAAAGACATAGAAATAAATATTGCATGATATTTTTTCTGCAAGAAAGAGGGAGGAGAATGAATGTATATATGTAAATTCCATTACATACATATATATTTGATAAAAGAAATACTAGAAGTGTTAAAAAGAATTAATACAACTGCTCTTATAGAGGTAGAGATAGAATTGAGAACCCGCATAATAACCTTTATTATAGTATTGAATATTATAATTTTTGCATGTTTTACATATGCCAAAATACAATTTTATTAAAAATACTGTCACAAAGAGAAACAAATATCTACAAGGTAAAAATGTAAAGTTTGGATTTAAATAAATCTGATTGTTTTATAAAAATATATTTAATGGAATTATTATATTTTTTAGATAAAATGGTTTTTTAATTTTTAGTTTCTTTTGACATACAATATTATATTAGTTTCAGGTGTCCAATCCAGTGACTAGACAATATAACTTACTAAGTGATCACCCGAATAAATCTAATACACATCTGACACTGTACATAATTATTATGGCATTATTTACTATATTCCCTATGATGCACTTCACATCCCCGTGACGATTCTGTAACTACTAATCTGTACTTTTCAATCCTTTCTTTTTTTTCACCATCCTCCCAACCCTCTTCCCATTTGGCAACCATCAAAATATTTTCTGTATTTAAAAAGCTGTTTCTGTTCCACTTGTTTGTTTATTTTTGTTTTTGTAGATTTCACCTATGACTAAAATCGTATGGAATTTGTCTTCTCTGTCTCATTTCACTCAGCAAAATACCCTCTAGGTCTATCCATGATGTTGCTAATGACAAAGATTTCATTCTTTTTTATGGTTGAGTCATGTTCCATTGTATATACGCATCTCTTCTTCTTTGTTATTCATCTGTTAATGGGTACTTAGATGGCCTTCATATGTAATGTAAACAATGTTGTGGTGAACACGTGTATGTTTCAATCTTTTTGATTTAGTGTTTTGAGCTTCTTTCTGAGGTGTCAGAGGTAAATTGCTGGATTCTTCTTTGTCTCTCATTATATAACCTTTGTATTGAAGTCTATTTTGTCTGGTGTAAGTATTGTTACACCAGCTTTTATGTTTGTTTGTATAGATGTTTATGAGATATATTTTCCTTTCACTTTCAGTCTGCCTGTGTTTTTTCGTTAGAAGTGAGTCTCTTGTAGACAGCATAAGGAAGTGTTTTATTTTGTTACCCATTAAGTTTTCATATGTCTTTTTTTAAAGATTTAATCTATTTGCATTTAATAATTCTTGAAACATATGTATATTGCCATTTTATTATTCATAATTTTGATTTTTTTCTTTTTCTTAGAGAAGGCTCTTCAACTTTTCTTGTAATACGTGTTTGGTGGTGACAAACTCTTTTAGCTTCTTGTCTTAGAAGCTCTTTATCTGTCCTTGATTGTAAATGATGGCTTTCCTGGGTAGCATTTACTTAATTGTAATTTGTTGCATTTTTTTCACTTGGAATATTTCTTGCCAGTCCTCATGGCCTGCAAAGTTTCTGTGGAGAAATCAGCAAACAGTCTATGGAAGTTCGCTTGTGGATAACTAACTGCATTTTCTCTTCCTGCCTTTAAGATTTCTCTCTTTGTCTTTGATCTTGGCATTTTAAATACGAAGTGTCTTTGTGAGACACTCTTTGGATTCATCCTGTTTGGGACTATCTGCTTTCTGGACTTTCATATCTATTACCTTTACCATGATAGAGAAGTTTTCCATCATTATTTTTTTCACACAGGTTGTCAGTTCCTTGCTATCTCCCTTCTCCTTCAGGAACCCTCATGATACAAGTATTGGAACACCTGAAGTTGTCCCAGATGATCCTTATACTATCCTCACTTTTTAAAGATTTAATTTATTTATTTTTAGAGGGAGGGGAAGGGAGGGAGAAAAAAAGAGAAACATCAATGAGTATCTGCCTTTCATGCGCCCACCTCCCAGGGACCTGGCCTGCAACCCAGGCATGTTCCCTCACTGGGAATCAAACTGGCGACCCTTTGGTTGGCAGGCCTGTGCTCAATCCACTAAGCTACACCAGCCAGGGCCTATCCTCACTTTTATGATTCTTTTCCTGTTTACTATTCTGATGGGTGTTTTCTGCTTCCTTATCTTCCAAACCACTGATCTGATCCTCTGCTTCATCAATTCCACTGTTGATTCCCTATAATGTATTATTCATTTCTGGTAATGTATCCTTCATTTCTGTCTGGTTCTTTTTTCTATGTTTTCTATGTCCATTTTTATGTTTCCTATTTTGGGGGGTTAAATTTATCACTAAGTTCATCTACTCTTCTCCTAAGTTCATTGAATGACCCTATAACTAGTGTTTGAACTCTGTATCTAATAATTGTCTCCATTTTGTTAAGGCTTTTTAATAGATTTTGTTCTGTTCTTTCATTTGAGTCATGTTATTTGGTCTTCTCATTTTGGCAGCCTCTCTGTGCTTGTTTCTATGTACTACATAGAAATGCTATGTCTCCAAGGCTTGGTAGAGTGCACTTATGTAGTAGGTGTTCTGTAGGGTCCAGTGGCACAGCCTACCTGATCACCAGAGCTGGGGCTGTGGTGTCTGCCGAATCAACCCCTCAAGTATATCACTTGTGGAGGTGATTTGGTGGTGCTTTGATAAGGTCTGAAACTATCCACCAGATGAGCTGGCTCTGAAGCTGCCAGAGAGGTCCAGGCCAAGGTCAGCTGCTACCTATGTTCTGTCTGAGGCCACCTGGCATGAGTTACAAAGCGATCTGCAGATAATTTCTACTTGTAATAGGCTCGGAGGTGCCCAGGCCAGACCAAGCTGCAAAACAAGGTCAGCTGACACTAGTGCTGGGCTTACAGACACTTAGCCAGGGGTATGGGGCATACTTAGGACAGATGCTTCTTGTTAGGGAGATTTTAGGAAAGTCTGAAGCATAAGTCAAGACCAGCCATTTGTATGGGACAGCCACTGGAAATAGCTTGGGTAGACCTGCAAGTGGTTGAGGCAGGGTCTCAGAGAATCACCAGAGTGGGGAGAACAGTATTAGCCAGATTAATGGAGACTCAGATATGGTGCCAGACTGTCGGCTTTGTGAAGGAAGAGCTCAGGAAAGGAACAATGGCCTCCACCAGCACTTTTGTCTGGGAGAAAACTTCTCCCGCTCTCATCCTGATGCCAGACAATTTAGTCCTCTCCATATGGACCTCATGCCTTTTGAGCTGCTGTCCCAGCTGTGGAACTCAGACTGAGTAAGTCTCTGTGGGTCTTTTAAGAAGATGCCTGATTCTCCAACAACACTGCCTTTCACTCAACTAAAATTGTGATAATTTTTACAGCCAGAACTTATGGGGACTTCTCTTCCTAGCACTTGAACCCTGGGCTGGAGGCCTAATGTGGCTTGGGACGTTTCAATCCTCAAGGGGACCTCCACAGACAAGTTACCCTTCCTGATTTGTATTTACCACAAATGGGTGTGGGACCACCACATGCAGTGCCTGCAACCCTCCTACCAGTTTCATTGTGGCTTTTTTATATCCTTTGTTATAGGACTTCCGTTCAACTAGATTGCAGGTGATTCTGAATAACGGTTGTTCCATAGTGTAGTTGTAATTTTGATGATGTTGTGGGAGATTTTGAGTGTCACATTTACCTACATAACCATCTTCACTGGAACCTTTGATTTATTTTTCTTTTTCTATTGTTGTTCAAGTGCAGTTGTCTCTCTTTCCTCCCTACCACTGCTCCCTAACCCCAGCCATCTACACCTCCCACTTTTGATCCTACACCCTTTGGCTTTGTCCATATGTCCTTATACATGTTTCTTGACAACCCTTTCCCCTTTTCCCTCATTATCCCCTCCCACCTGCCCTCTGATACTGTCAATTTGCTTTTATTTTCAATGTCTCTGATTATATTTTGCTTGCTTGTTTGTTTTGTTGATCAGTCTCTACTTATAGGTGAGATAATATGGTATTTATCTTTCACTGCCTGGCTTATTTCACTTAGTATAAAGCTCTCCAGATCCATCCATGCTGTCACAAAGTGTAGGCGTTCCTTCCTTCTTTCTGCTGGGTAGCATTCCATTATGTAAATGTACCACAATTTTTTGATCCATTCATTTACTGGTGGGCACTTAGGTTGCTTCCATAACTTGACTACTGTAAATTGTGCTGCTATGAGCATTGAGGTAGATAGGTTCTTCTGAATTGGTGTTTCAGGATTCTTAGGGCATAGTCCCAGCAATGGAATCTTCAGTTTTTCTGAGGAAATTCTGTAATGTTTTCCACAGTGACTAAACCAGTCTGCATTTCCACCAACAGTGCACAATAGTTCCCTTTCCTCCACATCCTTGACAGCACTTATGTGTTGATTTATTTTTCTTAATGAAATTTTGGATTGCATTTCTATTATGGCAAAAATGTTTTCTTATATAACAAGTCCTTTTCAGGTTTTTAAATGTGATATAATTATTTACTCCTTGTGATAATTTTTCTATTATGTAATGGTCTTGATTTTTAGGAGTTCCTATTTTTGACATATTAGCCTTCTGTCTGTGGCATACAGTGCAAATTTTTCCATATCAGGTTATTTGCTTTGTAACTTTGTTCATGTTTATTTGTTTGTTTAAACTTTTCTTTTAGTGCTACAGATTTTTAATCATACTTAGCTTTTTTCCATGCTCATATTTTAAAGTAATTAATACAAATTTTATTCTAGTCTCTTTATGGTCTCTCACTCTTCCTCTAGCTCTTTGCTCTCAGTCTCACTCTTTTTCTCTCTTTCTCTTTCCTTTCTTCTATCTTCCTTCCTTCCAAGTGCCAAGCAAAAATTGCACCTGCCCAAGTGAAACAGACGAGGACTTTTTTCAAAGCAATTCAACAGGGAAGAGAACCTCCTCTCCACTAAAATAAACAACTCGAAAGTGTTTAAAAATGTAATAGTTGGGTTGAAAGGATCATAGGTCATCTGTATTTGCTAACTGACTTACCAACTCAGAAAAGGAAGATATTCATTAAAGCTACTTCAAATATGCAAAAATTCAAAGAATTGAATTATTGTGTGAATTTAATGTTTGTTTTTAAATATGCTTTTTCTCCTAAAATATTTCTTGCTTTGCCTCTAATGATAATTTCAATAAATATATGAAAACCAACCCTGGCTGATGTAGCTCAGTGGATTGAGAGTGGGCCTATGAACCAGAAGATTGAGGTTCAATTCCCAGTCAGGGCACATGTCTGGGTTGCAGGCCAGTTTCCAGCAGAGGAGAGGCAACCATACATTGATATTTCTCTCTCTCTATCTCCTTCCCTTCCCCTCTAAATATAAATAAATAAAATCTGAAAAAAGAGATTTAGAACAGAGATGTTGATATATTAGTGTGTGTGTATATATATATGAAAACCTTATCCTTCCTTTTATATGTTTTATATAAAGGTCAATAAAAAAGACAAATAATTTAAATGCCAACTCATTTTTATGTTGCTGAGAAATAAAATTGTTAATTAGTAATGGTACTATATTTCTAATCTGTCCAACCACATTTTTAATTTTTAAGCATCATTCAACAAATTAGGAAAGTCATAGCTTTTCTGTTTGAAAATTGAGATAGATTTACCTGAACAAAAAGGTAGGCCCTTAACTTTCTGCACAGATGGTTTGAAGGGAAGACTCAAAAAACAATAATCAGATATGCAATGGGTGTGTCTCTCTCAATATTTGTTGTCTTTAAAATGTAATGAATCTACAGAAGTTAATGACATGCTATTGATTTATTCTATAAAAAGAAATTAATATATAGTCAAACAAAATAAATAACAAGAAGAGGTAGTAATAATCATACATTAAAAAGCTATGGTATTATTTTGTTTTTTATTCTGTCTACAAGTAAGCCAAACTAATATTTACATAATGTGAAAGGCTGATGTATGTGCATTTTTGTGTATGTTCAGTGTTTTAAAAAATAAAAAAATACTGCAGAACATGTGCAGAATATCATTTTTAGTGTTTGGAGACTACATTTATTTAAGAAACACAGTATTGAACTTAAGGGAGCACCTGTTGACCAATGATGAGATCATTTGAGTATAAATAAAACAATGAATACAATTTATTGAAACACTGACTAAAAAAGAACTAAAAAAGAACTGGAGTCTAAGGAAAAAATAAAGTAACAAGTGAAATAGAATCAGAGGCACATAAACAAGGAACAGACTGATAGTTGTAAGCAGGGTGGAGGGAGGTTGGGACTGGATGAAAGAAGGTGAAGGGATTAGACAAAGAACATATATGCATCACCCAGGGACAAGGACCATGGTGTGGGGATTGACTGTGATAAGGGGGAAGGTTGGGGAAAGGGGGGAAAAGGGGAAAATTGGGACAACTAAAATAGCATAAGCAATAAAAGTAAATTTATAAAAGAACCCCGGCTAGTATGGCTCAGAGGACTGAGTGTTGGCCTGTGGACCAAAGGGTCGCCAGTTTGATTCCCATTCAGGACACATGCCTGGGTTGAGGGCCAGGTCCCTGGTTGTGGTGCACAAGAGGCAACCACACATTGATGTTTCTCTCCCTCTCTTTCTTCCTCCCTTCTCTTCTGTCTAAGAATAAATAAGTAAAATCTTTAAAAATAAATTATTAATTAAAAAAAGAGAACACTGCTGTTCTAGATTAAAGTTAGATTAAAAGAGCTGGTAACTTAAGGCAAGGTGTGATCCTTGATATAATAGAATTTAAAAGGCCACAACATATTTGTCCCTGCTTCCATCAAGTAGTGAAGCATTTTTTTTCTTTCCCTTGAACCTCATGAATTACTTTGAATAGACTCCAGCAGAAGTAAAATGGTATCTGTTCTCAGACAAGGTTTTTGGCTTAAATTTTAGTTTTCTCAGCCAAAAACCTTCTTATGCTCTTGGATCTCAACTGCCATATAATAGGACAGTACAAGCTAGACTCCCAAATGATTAATGACCACATGGAAGAAGCTCCGATGAGGTTAGAGACCATTTTGGATAGTCCAGTCTCAGCTAATTCCCCAGCTGAATGCAGTCATGTGAGTGAACTCAGCCCGTGTTACACACAGAAAATGGACCAACCAGCTGCACTTTGGCCAAATTCTGAACCTACAGAATCATGTAAAACAGTAAATTGTTGTTTATTTTAGCATCAAAATATACAAATGTTTTAATGTATCAAGAAATAATAAAACATCATATGAACTCTTACATAAATGAACAAGCCAAAAACAGATTGAGGCAATATTGTTTTGACACTGAGTTAACTTGAATGTTGACCAAATATGTGGAAATAATATTCAAAATTTAAAATTTGAGTGTGTTTTATTGGTATTACATATATGTAGGAGAATATTATTATATTTAGGATATTTTTGCTTGAAGATTAAAAATTTGTGTCCTACTCTCTGTAACTTATTTCCAAATGGTGAAGTCAAAAAAGATATATATATATATATATATATATATATATATATATATATAAAATTCAAAAAGAAAAAGAATACGAAAGTGCCAAAACATTAAACAATATTTCTAGGTAAAATTGAAAGGGCATTTATTCTGTTATTCTTTTATCTATTCTGAATTTTTATTTTTTTTCAGAAAAGTAGAAAATATGAATGAACAAAAAATAAAATATTACAATGCTAGAAGACATCTATTAGTGAATTCTTTTATATCTCATCTAAAATTTCATATGTTGTTCTCATCAAGTACTCTATATTTTCCTTTTTTGATTTATTTTTTGTTATAAAACATTGTCATGTGTTAACCTAGAAGTTTTTATATATTGTTATTATGAATGTTTTATTTACTGTATACATATATGTTGTCTACAATTCTTACTCACGCTAGATCATAAGCTCTAAGGGACCAGAATTTAGCAGCTGGTACATTGGAAGTACGTAGTAAATATTTATAGAATTAAGACATCTTGACCTTAATGATTCTATTTAATAGTAACAATAATAATTTATTTTTAAATATTCTAGAATTATAGAATAAATAATGTTTATTTTTGAATGTCTATCATGTCAGGATTATCTAAGGTATTTGACATATAATTTTTAACTCACTCAATAAGAAGCATCAATATCATTTTACAATGAAGAAAATTAGTTTCAGAGATTTTAAGTAGCCCAAAATCATATAGATAATAGAAAAACATCTAAGCACTAGTCTTCATTCCTCCAATCATATTTTCTCAGTTCCTGTTTAGAGTTTGTTTCGTAAGAATAAAAACCTTCTGCTTTTGCTCTTGGATTTCACTTGCCATGTTAATAGAAAATCCAGTCTAAACTCTCAAATTTCATCTCTGGACTACTGAACTTTGAGTAAAATTCATTAAGATAGATGTTGGAGGCTTTCTGCTTCTCCTGTCTTGACAGACAGCTGTGTCTTTCTGTTCATCTCCAGCTGTAATCCTGAGACATGATAGTGAAGTTCAGAGTGAATGGATTTGGCCATACTGGGTGCCTGGTTACCTAGGCAGCTTTTAACTTTGGCAAAGCTAATAGTGTCTCTATCAATGACCCCTTCATTGACCTCAATTACGTGGTATATATACCCCAATATGATTCTCCTCATGGCAAGTTCAAAGGTACAGTCAAGTATGAGAACTGGAAACTTAGCATCAACAGAAAGTCCATCTCTATCTTCCAGGAGTGAGATTCTCACCAACATAAAATGAAGTGTTGCTCATTGTCAATATGTTGTAGAGTCCACTGGTGTCTTCACTACCTTGGAGAAGGCTGGGGATCACTTAAAGGGTGGAGCCAGAGGGTCATCATCTCTGCCCCTTCTGCAGATACTCCCATGTACTACCAACCTGTTCCTCCCCCTGTACCACCAACCCCTTTGCCCCCACTTCCAAGGTCATCCATGACAACTTTGGCATCATGGAGAGACTCATGACCACAGTCCATGTCATCACTACCATCCAGAGTAATATGGATGGCCCCTCTTTGAAACTGTGGTATAATGGCAGAAAGGATGCCCAGAACATCATTTTTGCTTCTAATGGCACTGTCAAGGCTGTGGGAAAGGTCATCCCAGAGCTGAATGGGCAGTTCACTGGGATGGTCCTCTATGTCCCTACCCCCAAAGTGTCAGCTATGGATATGACTTGCCACCTAGAGGAATCCTCCAAATACAGTGACATCTAGAGAGTAGTGAAACAGACATCAGAGTCCCCTCAAGGTCATGCTGGGCTATACTGAGGACTAGGTTGTCTCCTGAAAATTTAATAGTGACACCTACTCCTCCACCTTTGATGACCACATTGTCAAGCCCATTTCCTACAATGACAATGAATTTGGCTTCAGAAACAGAGCGGTGGACATGATGGTCTACATGGCCTCCAAGGAGTAAGAAACTGCTGGACCACCAGCTCCACCAAGAGGAAGACAGGCCCTCAGCTCCTGGAAAGTCCTTGCCCCACATCAATCCCCTAACAACCTATGAATCTCCTGACCTCCACAGTTTCTATCCCAGATCCTATAAAGAAGTGCAAGTGCTTAGGGAGCCCTATCTTGTCATGTACCATCAATAAAGTTCACTGTACCTAGTAGGGGAAAAAAGATAGGTGATGGAAACTATTAAGCTGATTATATAGAATCTACTGCATAAAATTACCACACGGCATTTAAGGATT